>JABSTQ010008368.1:0-281103 GCA_013358835.2 Ixodes persulcatus | reverse complement strand
GGCTGTCCCGTTGCCTTGCCTCGCTCCTGGTTTACGCATAGAGCGTGCGAACGGGGGGTGGGGCTATGCTGGGCAACTCACGGCAGCGGCGTCGGTGGCACGGGGAGCTGGGTACATAGCGGAATATAGATAGCACTAAAATTATGATCCTTCCTAGGCCCGTCTATTGAAGAAAAAAAAAAAAAAAAAGGGGGGGGGGAGAGAGAGGAGGAAGGGAAAGAAAGAGGAGAAAAAGAAAAAAAACATTTTGGATCAGTAATTTTGATTAAGCCTAAAGTACTAAAATAAAGGAACATTCGTTTTATAAGAAACCCAACATTATATATTTGTTCTCTTATATGTTACAGTTAAAAGAAGAAGAAAAAACAAGCAGAAGAAGCCAGTAAAGGAACCTCGTCGTCGTCTGAACTAAGAAGCATAATCAAGAGGCACAAAACTAAATGGACAATATATTTAAGCTACATAATTATTACCCTCATCTTATACCCGATCAAAGCCTGCTTACAAAGCATAAGCCCGTTCCCGAACTAGTAGTTTCGCTGCCTCCCTGTTTTTCTTTGTTGATTGGCTTTTTAATAAAAATTTCGTTTTTGGTCATATAGGGGTGTTCACGCCGGGAAGGGGGGGGGGGGGGGGGGGGGCGAGGATTTTTTTCGCGTCGCGCGCGCGTCGCGGGGTGGAGGCGCGGGGCTTCTGCACATCGCGGAGCCTGGCGTTTTCGTCGCGGGGTGCGCGTGCCGGGGGGGGGTGTCCCCGGGATTTCTCCCTCGTGTGAATGCCCCTTATCAGACCTTATTTATTTATTTTTAATTGGTTTAAACCTGTTATACCGTTTGGTGGTGCAGGTAGAGAGACAAATTTTATTTTTATTTATTTTTGCTCTCACTTAGAAATTCACCAAATTCACCCCACTTTACACATCACATCCAGGTTCAATGGTGCTTCACTAAAAGTTTATTTTCTCTCTCGTTCAAAAGCAGTGTTTTGTTATTTGCTGATGCTGAACTACATCCTGTTGCAGGTTAAGAAAAGTAGTTCGCACTCCTCCCGTAAAGCCCTCCACTCTTTTCACTTTAGCAAAGCAAACGCTGGAGAGGAGGAGAGACAAGGTGAGGCCCCCTCTCCAGCGTCCGCTCTGCTAAAATAGAAAGAGAGGAGGGATTTGCGGGAGGAGCTTGCCCTGATTTTCGTAACCTGCTACAGGATTATTTCGAACGGCATGCGTGATCCACCAGCGCAAGTAAGGGTATTTGTATGCTAGGCATGTGATTTAGTTCTGACATGGTCGAACAGCGCACGGCCCATTCGTCTCCAACGCAGAATAAACGTCCCTCACTGACGATATTAGAGAGTGCGCTGACGATATTAGGCAGTTTTAGCGAGTCGTTTTGTCACGAACGTTTCGTCCTCGAATGCATCGCCGACGCCACTGCGCATGCGCAACCGAGTCGTTGGTTTCTTCCACTTCGGCCGCTAGAGTCGTCACCGCGACGTAGCCAGCACCCTTGACAACTCGGGTAAGAAAAGATCGCGGTCGGTTCGGCCACGGCTTGGCGACTGACTCCGCCGGCCCAGTCAAGCGTTAGGCTTGGGGCAGGGGGAGGCGATTTGCCATCCTGTTACCCTTTGCTTCATTTGAGAGGCTGAACCAAATCATTTCGAGAACTGCTCAAAGCCATCCTGAATGCTGTAAACTACGTATGTTAGTACGTTTTTGTGATCTGCGGGCTAACTAGCTCCCGTGGGAACCGCGAGCAGACGAAATGATTTGGTTCGACTGCACATAGCGTGAACGACCGTTCGAGTTCGAGACGACGGAGACATATCACCTAGCTTTCTGGTAGTTCAGACACTTTTTACTTTAGCTTCGCAGCTCTTGAAATTTGAACCGGTATATGTTACCTCGGCTGTCTTGTTTACGTCAGCCGTACGCAGTCAAACAAAAGCCACGGATTTGCCACGGGGTAAACGTGCGAATGTTTCGCACGTTTACCTAGAAGATGGCGCTGCCGGGCAAACGCAATCATCATCATCGTTTACACGGTTGCGTCAATTTTACGATTCGCTAAATACGTTGTATTTCACATACGGTTTCACGGAACGAAGCAGCTGCACCCTTCAGGATTTCGGCACCGTGTGCTCCAAAAACGACTGGGTAAAACTCCCTAACGGGTCTAGGCCGGCCAGTCCGACCACCAGTGCAGCGCAGTCGGGTTCGGGCGTCATTGCGGAGTGTGACCTGGCAAAGGAGGTCTCGCCCTTTCCCCGAGAAGATCAAGTAGCACACGATTTTCGGGAATGGCTACCAACTGGCCACACTGAACTGACAGCGAGACAACATGTCAGCTGAAGAGACAGACAAGCATATCCTCGGTACTATGTACAAGTTGTCTGCGACCCCACGAAGGGCCTCATAAGGATGACGAGAACTTGCAGGTAACAGGGAACGGAAAAGCTGCATTCACTCTGGCGCTCGAATCGCAACTGCGAAGCGGATCCGCTCGTTTTCGTCATAATATGCGCGTGACTTCCTATTGAATCACAAAAAAAAAAAAAACAATTTCTGAAAAAAAAGTTGATTTTGAAAAATGACATAGTTATATCCACCAACATCTAGAGAGTATTCCCTAAAGAGAGTTTCTTTGGTTGCACTGCAAAGTTAAATTTTTATAAATTATTTTTGGTCCACCGATGCTAAAGAAAAGATAGAGGTTGGAGCACTTCCGAACTCATTTTTCTCCATTCACTTTTTGGCATAAATTTCACTTCAGGAAAACTATCGTTTTGTTATTACGCAACTTCGATTCATTTTTATGAGTTTTACTGGGGTGAAACTTTAAGGGGAAGATAGCTATGAGCTTGTATTTTTTTTCATTTTAGTCATTTCTATGCTCCAGAACTAATATTTTGGACAAACAATGGAAATCTAAAAAGAAACAGTATTTGTGCTTATGTGGCCTTTTTGTCATGAAAGATGGTATAATATAGAAATATAGCTCCGTGGCTATCTGCTCTAAACTGTCCTAAAGCAATATAACACATAAAACGACACATTTCTAAGTAATTTCAAAACGATAGTTTTCCTACGCAGACACACCGATTGTCATCTTTAAACATTTTCAATCTTTTTTCTACTTCACCCAGGTTAACAAAATTTTGCACAAATGTTCTCAACATCAACAGAAACAAGCCCTGCAAATGTCATTTACATCAGACAAGTTAACCAACCGCGTTTGCAACCGCTTTGCAAATGAAGTTAACCGCCAGTATTAACGTAGCGTAAAGAGCGGTCCAATCTAAAGGGCGGTCCAAACCAGCCCGCAAAACGGCGTCCGGAATAATGCGGTAAACAAAACTAGATTTATTTATTTATTTATTTATTTTTAATTTGGAGGTTGGAGTGGGGCGAATGCGTGCGGAACCGGCTGGGCCAGCTAGCGAGACAGCCAGCGCACCGGCGACGGGCGGAACGGGAAGCGGGCTGAGCGGGAAAGAGAAAAACGCACGTTAGTCTCCGCAGGCGGTAGATGGAGAAAAGACACCCTTTGTGAATTTTTAAAGTGGCTTCGAGTTGGAAATACAACAAAAGCAACTGCTTCTTAAGCCTCCCTTTGTCCTTTTGCAGCCCATTCAAAAATGGTCTATGGTCGGCCATCGAAAATCCTTTGTATGTCCAGGTATAGAAAATTGGCCAACTTGGCTATAGCAGCCGCTTGTATGGCTGTCTAAAGCCTTTTTATGGTCTCCTCCATGGGTGTCTATAGCTTATTTTATGGCCTGTCACTAGTTAGCTGCAACTATCTATAGCTTTTTTATTAGATGGCTATGACTGTATGGTTGTATTGTATGGTATAGAATTGTATGGTATTTTGTATGGTTTACTCTATGGGTCTTTTTAGAAAGAATGCTACAGCCGCCAATGGCTTTTTTATGTTTTCTTTAGCCGTCGGTAGCTTTTTGTACGGCCTATTATAGAGATTTCTAGGGCCTTCTCTTTGGGTCTCTTTAGCCTGCGTGCTACAGCTGCCTATGGTTATTTTATGGTTTCTTTAGTCCTCTATAGAACTTTGTATGGTCTACTATAAAGGTTTCTATGGCGTTCTCTATGGTTCTCTCTAGCCACCGTGCTATAGCTGCCTATCCCTTTTCTGTGGTTCCTTTTATCATCTATAATTTTTTTGTAAGGTCTGCTATAGGTATTTCTACTGCTTACCCTATCTTTAGCCGGCTTGCTATAGCCGGCCGGTTAGGGCCTTCCTTGTGGTTTTTTTAGCCATCTATAGTTTCTAGTATGGTCTGTTATTGAAATGCTTATGTCTTACTATATGGGTTTCGTTAGCTAGAGTTCTATAGCTGCCTATGGCTCTTCCTGTGGTTTCTTTAGTCCTCCATAGATTTTTGTATGGTCTGCTGTAGAGTTTAATGTGGCTTTCTTGGTGAATAGCTTTAGCCAGCGTGCTTTAGCTGCCTGTGAGTTTTTCTATGGTTTATTTTCTCCTATATACTTCTGTGCATGGTCTGCTATAGAGATTTCTAATAGTTACCCTGTGGGTCTCTCCAACGAGCTCGCTATAGCCGGCTAGAACTTCTCTTATGGTTTATTTAGCCATCTAAAGTTCATTGTATGGTCTGTTATAGAGATTTTATGGGTCTATTTAACGAGAGTTTTATAGCTGCCTATAGCTTCTCCTATGGTTTCTTTAGTCATCTATGGCTTTTTGTATGATCTGCTGTAGAGATCTCTATGGCTTACTTTATGGCATTTCTAGCCAGCATGCTAGAGCAGCCTTCGTCTTTTCCTATGATTTATTTAGCCTCTTATTGCCCTCTGTATTTTCCGCTATAGCTCATTCTATAGTTCGTCCTATATCATTCCCTTTACCATCGTGCTACAGGAGCATACAGCTATTCCTAAGGTTTCTTTAGTCGCATATTGCCCTTCGTATGGTCTGCTATACCTTATTTATAGCTCGTCCTATGGTTTCCTTTATCACGGTGCTATAGCTGCCTATAGTTTTTATTCTTTATTTGTAAATACTCTGAGCCCTTCTGGGCGCTTTACAGGAGTGGAACGTCAATTTCCATACATATCATATCGTACAATATGATATAAATTTCTTAAAACATTATACATTTCATATCAATATGCAAATCCGCACTGGTTCACATCACGCTAAAAAGAAAATAATGTGCCTAATAAAAAATAACACTTAATTTACACAGTCATAAACAGAATTGAGCATATCATATAATCCCAGTAAACATTTCCCGAATAAGGCTCATGAACCACAATTTAGAACACTTTCGGGAAGCTTGTTCTAACTTTCAACTGTTCCAACAAAAAAAAAATTAATACTTATATAACATTATTAATTCGCGGAACTTGCATAGCCCTATTGTGTACACCCCTTACTGATATAGTAATACGTGGTTGTAAAAAATGATATGTATTCATATTTAGTAAGTCCTTTGAATACATATAGAGAAGCTTTAGTCTTGATATTGTCATGGAGTAAGGTGAAGAAACGATAAATAATGAACTGAAAAGAAAGGATTAATTGGTGAACTTGTGCCAAACAAAATAAAGAACCAGCGACGATGCAGCAGAAACGTGGGAGACAATTTGGCGGCGTAACAGCAAGCGAGAGCGAGACTGACTCGACAAGGTCGCGGGTAGCTCCTTATCTAGTGTGCGTCGACATCGCGAAAATTCGTCCCAGAATATTCGAGCATCGAGCGTTCGGGGTGAGAATGATCAGGCACTTTCGAGGACAAGAAACTAGGGCGAAATGATAAAACTTACTCCCCGAGTAAAAATAAACGCGAATCTTCTAGAATATCGTGACCGGGCGCTGCTTTTTTGGCCCTGCGCCCGGCATTATACCACCCCCCCCCCCCCCATTAAAAGCGCATCGTTTTGATGCAACGCGAAAATAAAACAAAGATGGGTAAAAAATAACAATACGATGAGACGAAATAAACATGCCGCGTCAGAGTCCTAACGCGTGTAGAACGGCTAGAGTCGAACTGCGTGGACCACTTCGGGACGTGGCTGGCGGCGTCTTGAAGATCGGGTTCCGTCGGGGAGCACCTCGTAGTTCAAGTCCACAGGGCGACGAACAACCTTGTGGGGTCCAAAGTAGCGTTTTAACATTTTCTCGCTGAGGCCACGGTGGCGAATAGGCGTCCACACTCACACCCTGTCTCCGGGCTTTAACTCCACGTCGCGGTGACGAAGGTTGTACCGGCCAGCGTCGACACGTTGTCGGTCCTTTATCCGAAGGCGGGCTAGCTGGCGTATCTCTTCTGACCGTTGGGTGACCAGCTGGGCGTCATCGGTGCAGTCTTCTGTCAGGTCGTGGGGCAGCATTGGCGTTGAGCATCGTCGTCACCTTTCTGACGTGCACTAGCTGAAAAAGTGTAATCACAGCGGCTTCCTGAACCGCCGTGTGTTACGCAAACGTCACGTAGGGCAACACCTCATCCCAAGTCTTGTGTTCCACGTCCACGTACATTGAGATCATGCCGGCAAGGGTCTTGTTTAGCCGCTCCGTCAGCCCATTGGTCTGCGGGTGGTATGCTGTGGCTCGATGGTGGTCAGTGTGGCTCAGTCGGAGTATCTCTTGTGTCAGCTGCACCATGAACGAGGAGCCTCGGTCCGGAATCAGGACTTGGGGAGCGCCGTGTCGGAGGACGATAGACTGAACGAAAAACTTGACTACTTCCACAGCGGTTCGCGACGGGAGTGCTTTTGTCTCGGCGTGCCGGGTGACATAATCAGTTGCCACGATTATCCAACGGTTTCCCTGCGTCGACGGCGGAAAATGTCCAAGTAGATCCATTCTAATCTACTGGAACGGTGCAGTTGGTGGCGCGATCGGCCGCAGGAGGCCTGCCGGCTTTGTCGGCGGTTTCTTCCGTCGCTGGCACTCGTGGCACAATCGTGTGTATAGGTGGACAGTCTTCGGGAGCAATTGGGCCAGTAGCAATCCTCTCGGGTCCTTGCGGGAGTCCTGCTGTAACCAAGGTGACCCGATGTCGCGTCGTCGTGGCTGGCTTGGAAGATATCTTCTCAAAGACTAGTATGAATTACCAGGAGCCACGTCGAGTTGCTGTCCCCGAATTTATCTTTGTAGAGAATACCTCTCCGGAAGGGGAATCTTGGCAGGGCACGTGAGAAGGCTCGGGGAGTACCCCCTCGTCCCGCCAAGTGGTCGATCTGTGCGCGCAGCTCAGGATCGACCCACTGGAGCGCTATCGTACCGTTGACGCTCACTGCGCCAAGGACGTGATCGTCGTCGTCGTCGTCCTCTGTGGCACAGCCGGTAGCTGATTCGACGGGGGCTCTGGACAGGCAGTCGGTGTCGCTGCGTTTTTGGCCTGACTTGTAGACCAAGGTCACGTCGTATTCTTGCAGTCGTGGGCTCCATCGAGCGAGGTTCCCGATGGGTCCTTCAGGCTCGCTAACCAGCATAGCGAGTGGTGGTTGGTGACCACTCAAAAAGGGCTTGCTCATAAGTATGGGCGCAATTTCGTGACGGCCCAGATGACAGCAACGCTTTCCTTCTTGGTCGTCGAGTAATTGCGTACCGCGTTCTACAACGTCCGACTAGCATAGGCGATTATGCGCTCTGTACCCTCTTGTCGTTGAACTAGTGCCGCGCTGAGTCATCTATTGCTTGCGTCCATCTGAACTTCTGTTTCGGCTGACTGGTCGAAGTGGCCAAGAAGAGATGGCCACAGCAGTCGTCGCTTCAGCTCGTCAAATGCCTGTTGTTGCTCTTCTCCCCATTCGAAGTTCACAACGTCTTTTGTGAGGTGCATGAGCGGCGCAGAAAGCTTGGCGAAATCGCAAACGAACCGCCTGTAGTACGCGCAAAGTCCCAGGAATTTTCAGACGGCCTTCTTGCCGGTGGGCGGTGGAAATGCCGCTACGGCGCGAGTGCTCTCAGCTAGCTAGGGCCGGGACGAACACCTTCGTTGCTCATATTATGGCCTAGTAACTTCAGTTCGCCGTAGGCGAACCTGCACTTCGTCTGCTTGAGGGTAAGTCCGGCGGTCCTTGAAGAACGGCCCGAAGGCGTCGCAAGTGCACGTCGAGGTTGGCCGAGAATACCACGACGTCGTCGAGGTAAACGAGACAGCTATGTCATTTGAGGCCTGCCAGTACGGTGTCCATGACACGCTGGAAAGTTGCCGGCGTTGTGCACAGTCCGAAAGGAATCACCTTGAACTCATACAGTCCATCCGGCGTGACGAACGCAGTCTTCTCTCGGTCCCGTTTGTGGACTTCGATCTGCTAGTAGCCACTCTTGAGGTCCGTCGACGAAAAGTATGAGGAGTGGTGCAGCCGCGATCCAGTGTGTCGTCGATGCGGGGGAGCGGAAACACGTCTTTCTTCGCCACCGCATTAAGCCGCCGGTAATCTAGGCAGAATCGATGCCTTCCGTCCTTCTTTTTCACCAGTACGACTAGAGAGGCCCATGGTCTGCTTGTCGGCTGGATGATGCCGTCGTTGAGCATTTCTTGGATAATATAATAAGGGTGCAGGCGAGCTGGGGAATGTTAACAATGTTGAATAAACCTGAGACCGGGGCAGAAATTGACACATGAGTCAAAGGAACTGAAAAGAACAGGACGACGTCTCAAACTCAGCTACGAGGTTTATTTAGTTCGCCTCCTTATATAGCCCACAATCCGCCACCACCAACACAAATGGGCAGCCTCTAACCAGTTCAAACGCCAAACCCTCCAATACACGAAGTAGTACTATGGACGGCCTTCGCAAAGATAACTAACTCTACAATCCCCCTCAAAAATTTAACAAAAGGATCAGTACCTATTCTATTCTAACCAAGGTTCACAAGAAAAACGATGCCCTCTCCATCGGAAGAAGAAGACAAAAAAAAAAAACTAACCCCGCTCAAGCAATGAAGGGAGGACACACACTGAACCTGGAAAACGGGGCAAAGGTGTTTAGTGCACACATCCGTACTAAAAAAAAAAAAAAACTATGTTCTTAAAAAGCTTTTGATATTTTTAACAAACTGTAACGAAGCCTGACTTATACAATTACCCAGAGATTTTATCCGCACCGTCTCCCTTCCTAATCTTTTTGCATCATTCCTCTCCTTGTGAATGATTTCTGTCTCCGACCAAATTGCAGTGCAGTTGTTACATTCGTGGACATTTATTGCGGTTTCTGAGTTCAGTGCACTGTTCTTCACGTTATTTTCTGTGTTCACTTAATCTGTCGTTGATGCATCGTGATGTCTCGCCGAAATACTTAAACCCACATTCCAGTTTTTCTCATACACAACGCCATTCTCGCAATTTACCGATTTTTCCCGATGGTTCTTTTTTGCAGTTTGTAGATCACGCTTTGTAGATTACGCTATCAGTAGGATAGAGAAAGTAATGGGGGAGGCGTACCCGAAGGACAAAGCAATTTCAGAGAAGTTAACGCGGTTAAGAGGGAGTTAGAAACGAAGTCCTTATAGCTATTGGAAACGAATAAGTCCGTAAAATTTGCTGTCTTGCCTATCGCAGTATTAAAAAAAAAAACAGAAATTGCAATAGAATCTTTGTTTTCTTATTGGGCAGGCGATGTTGGAAAATTGAGGCGAAACACGTTTGCAGTCCCGAATGAAGACGACTTAAAGAATGTAGCAAAAAGTATCACGAGTGCTACTAATTCGACATTGAGTATCAAGTTTTTTCTCAAAGACCTTAAACCTGAGATGCCTCTTCGAGCGGTCATTAATGAGAACGGTACTTGGCAGAAAGTAGTTTCAAAGTTTCTCCAGCGAGGGTTGAACTATGAATGCATAGAGAAATCATTGTCTCTGAGAAATTCAAATGAAGTGATCGACATGTTGGAAAACTATCATGGGTAACCATGTTCGATATTGTCCATGGATATTAAGCACCTTTATTACTCCTTAAAAAGACTCAGCAGATGCAGAGAGTGAGAGAGGCATTAGAGTTGAATCTGGTCAAGTTCCAAGCAGGTTCAAGTGTATCGGTAGAAAGTTTTTTTAACGATCCTCGAGTTTTATCCGAAGTCGACGATAGTCGAATACGAAAGAAGGAAGTAGTTACAAAAAGACGGTGTTTGTATAGGTTCCTCGGTCGCGCCGATTTTAGCGGAAGTCTAGTTGAACTCCTTGGATCGTGTAGTGCATAATAAACTCCAGGAGATGTCACCAGGTATGGCGTTAGTGAGAAGATATGTGGACGGCATCATAGTACGCACGGTAGCGGATGGTTAATCAGGCAGTCTGGAACGTGAGATTGGATCAGCGGCTCCGGAGTTGAAGTTTACCACGAAAAAAAAAACAAAAACGGATAGAGAGGTCCTAGAGTTCCTAGACTTACGTATTCATGTGAATCAAGGGTTATGTTGGGAATACGGAAAAGATCATTCTAAACCGTTGTTGTCAAGGATTAGCTTTCATTCCAAGACCGTAAAAGCTGGGGTTTTAAAGTCGTTGGTCAGAACCGCGCTATAGACCATATGCGAAAAGAAGCGCCATCTAGTGTATTCATGATCAATTACCAGATTTCCTCCATATTGTGGGGTTCCCGTACCGACGGTTTTCTCCCGAGAAACAATAGTCCCGGCAAAGTGGAAGTTGTAGAAGTAAAATATGATCACCTGCTGCAAGTCCAGTACGAACCCTTCACAGGACGTCTTCGAGAAATACCATTCATTGACCTGGATGGCCCAGTTCACTGCTTGAGTGACGAGGCTTGCGACCTCGTTGCTGACAGTTCCTTTTCCAGAATTTTGCGGCCGTCTTTCTTTTCTTCTCTGAACCGAAACAAACCAGCAACCCGTTGAGTGTACAAATCAATTGCCCTAATATCATGAAAACCGAGTTAAATGCAGATGCGCCTCGTCCACAACTGGAAGATGCGATAAACCCCCCAATATGGCGGCTCCTAATGGAATGATGATGATAGCTGGCAAGGATTTTGCATATGGCCTATACAGGTCGTGTGTTAATTTTATCATGGATTCGGTTGAAAGACAGTGCAAAAGGTTTATCAGTGTAGGGTATGATGACAGTCTTATCAAACGGCAGTTAGAAATGGTTATCAAAGAAAGGAGAGAAACGGAACAAGGTGAAAGGACCAGATTTGCTGTGATCCCATATTTTCATGAAATTTCGCACAACTTGAAGGCATGTGCGAAAAAGTTTGGAGTAGACACGGTCTTTAGCTCGGATTTTAAACTGAGTAGATTGACGCCATTACAAACAGCTGCGAATAATGGGAAAAAAAAAAAAAACATCGGGAAAACACTGTAAATTGCGAGAATTGTGTTGTATATGAGATACCACTGGAATGTGGGTTTAAGTATGTAGGCCAGACATCACAATGCATCAGTGACAGATTAAGCGAACACAAAAGAAACGTGTAGAACAGTGCAGCAAACTCAGAAATCGCAATACATGTCCACGAATGTAACAACTGCACTGTCATTTGGTCAGAGACAGATATCATTCACAAGGAGAGGAATGATGCAAAAAGATTAGTAAGGGAGACGATGCGGATAAAATCTCTAGGTAATTGCATAAGTCAGGCTTCGTTACAGTTTGGTAAATATTCCAAAAGATGTTTAAGAATATAGTTTTTTTTTTTTTTTTTTTTTAGCACGGATGTGTGTACTAAACACCTTTTCCCCGTTTTCCAGGTTCAGTGTGTGTCATCCCTTCATTGCTGGCATGGGGTTAGGGTTTTTTTTTTTTTTTCCTTCGGTGTAGAGGGCCTTGTTTTTCTTATGAACCTTGGTTAGAATAGAATAGGTATTAATCCTTTTGTTAAATTTTGGGGGAGACTGTCGAGCTACCTTTGCAAAGGCCGTCCATAGTACTACTTTGTGTATTGGAGGGTTTGGCGTTTGGACTGTTTAGAGCAGGGGTGCACAACATACGGCCCGCGGGCCGCGGCCCGGCTATGCGCAGAAAGTTGCTTACTATGCCATTCAATCCACCGAGCGCCCACTCCGCTTGGCAATCAGCAGTGAAACCCTTTGACCTACTTTTGTCAGTTTTCGGTGAAGGAACTACGATTTTTCAGTTCAAATTTTCCCCCTTCACTAATCCCGCTGACAACAATAAAACAGCGTGTGCAGCGTGTCCATGGTGTGGTTCTGTCTCAACATGTCTGTACACGAAACGCGAAAACTTCTTGCCCTCTCTCCATAGATCCCCTTCCCTCTTTCACCACGGAGGCTATCAACCCTCTCCCTTCCTTTTGGAATAGTTAGGGGTTGCATCGTCGGATCGGAGGACTCCGATCCGACGATGCAACTGGAGTTCATGGACCTCCCGTATCCACCAGCGCTGAAGACTATGCATCGCGAATCTGAGCTGCATGAGTTCTACAAAAATCTAGAAAAGAAAAAGTACGGAAACCTGGTGGACCACGCCTTGAGACTGTCATCACTTTTCGGGAGCACGTATGCTTGTGAGCAGACCTTCTCACTAATGACTGTCAACAAGAACCGCCTTCGATCTGCCATGACGAACATGACATTGCGAGATGTGCTAAAGACGGCAACGAGCGCGATGACACTTATATCGGAAGCCTGACCGCAGCCAAAATATGCAACACGCCGCACTAAGTGCGGCCCCGCGCTGTTTTTAATAAACGTAATTTTGGCCCGCCTAATTTTTTAGTCGTACACCCCTGGTTTAGAGGTTGCCCGTTTGTGTTGGTGGTGGCTGATTGTGGGCTATATAAGGAGGCGGACCAAATAAACCTGGTAGCTGAGTTTGAGACGTTGTCCTGTCCTTGTCTGTTCCTTCGACTTATATGTTTATTTCTGCAAAATTTCTTGGACTTATTCATGAATGGATGCGCTCCTTGTGCATCGGCCGACGTTCCGTCGGCCGATGCACAGGGAGCGCATCCTCGTTGGTAACAATGCCATGTTTCGCAGCTTCTGTCTGGCGCACTTTCGTCATCGTCGCAAAGCAGTCACTAATTTCGGCGAGGAGGTCTTTGAGCTTTCGTCGTTCCGTGGCTCTTAGCTTGGGATTAACGTCGAGCTTCGGCGGCGGCGTACCTTACGGCTGAGATGGCGAGGGCTCATCGGAGATTGCGGCGATATCGGCGGCGTTCCGGAACTCCTCGACGAGTCCTACAGCGGCATCTTTTGTGAGGTGCTGCGCCTCCTGTCGAAAGTCCGTCGCGAGGAACACAGTGCGTCCATCCTGCAGCTCTGTTACGCCCCTTACAACGCCTATTCCTCTTCCGAGAAGCCGTTGGACGTTGCCTTCCAAAAGAACTTCCACGCAGGCGACTGCATCGGTCAAATCGGACACAAGAACACTTGGCCGCGCGGCAGGTTAACGTGGTCCGCAACGACTCGGACGGCTGCTGGCGGCGTTTTGAATCCCTCCGAAGGTAGAACGGGCTTTCGAAGCGTCAACCTGTTCGCTCCAAGGTCGATCACGGCACCGTATTCACAGTAAAATAGTTTGTTGTTGGGCGAGTTGGTGAACGTTTAGATACATGGTTTTGCAGCGAAAAAGACGGACACAAGAGAGAGAAACAAACACGAGCGCAACTTGCACCTGTATTGAGGGAACCTTTAGAAAACATACAGATATATCTTTGACGGTATATCTGTATGTTTTACAAATACGCACCGCAAATACGGTGTGTATTTGCGGACTCCCCCAGGGCATCATGACTTTCCGAAGGCAGCGAGAGAGTTTCCCACTCAAAACGGAGTAATCTGCTCCGGTGTCCACAAGTGCAGACGCGGGGTGGCCGTCGATGACCACGTTTAGCTTGTTGGGCACCGTTGCAGAATCGTCGTTCCGATGCTTGTCGTGGCTAGAGTGGGAGGTCTCTGGGATTCTTGGAGGCTGTTTACGTCGTCGGTCCGCGGCAACGCCACCTCCAGGGGTTGCTGCGCTCAGTTTCCCCGGTGGGACATGGGAGACAGGCTCTCATGGCGGGATCTGCGTAGGGGCAATGCTGGGTGGTGGGGTGACGGCGATCGGAAACCGCGGCGGGGAGACGGTCTCGGGGATGGTGCGGAGGTACTCGTCGATATCCCGAGGTCGCTCTCCACTCCTTGGGGGTTGGGGTTGGAAGCGTTGTGAAGGAGGTTGGGGGGGAAAAGTGAGGGCCAATAGTGTATGCGCACTGGGCGCGTTTGTCACTGGCTCCCACTCCTTGGGCGTGGGGTGTTCGGTGCGGGCCCACGAAGCCCAAGCTGCCGGTAGGGGCATCGCCGGTACACATGATCGGCTTCCCCGCAGTGGTAACACAGCGGGCGTCGGTCGGCCGTCCTCCAGACGTCCGTTTTCCTTGGCGAAGGTTTCTCTGGGCGGACGTACTGGACGCGTTCTTCGCGACGTCGGGAGTACTGTGGTGCTGAATGCTCATGACGTGGAGGCGCCACATACGGGAGAGCAGGTGGCGGTGATCGGCGGGCCGCTACGGTGTGGGACAGCGTCGGTTCCTCGGGATCTGGCACGTCGACGGGAGTTTCAGGCTGCAAGGCCCGCAGTACCTCGTCGCGTACGATCTCGGCGACTGACAGCGACGCCGGGAGCTCAGCAGCGGGGAGCAGCATTCGGAGCTCCTCTCGGACGACGTCCCGTGTGATCCCGCGTATGTCCGATGTAGTGGAGCACAAGTAGCAGCTCGACGACGAGGATGCAACGACACCAGGCAGTCGCTGGTAGTGGGAGGCTCGTGCCTGAAGAACACGTTCGATATTCGTGGCCTCCGTCACGAATTGTTCGACGGTCAACAGTGGGTAGCGTACAAGGACTCTAAATATGTTCTTCTTTACGCCAAGCATGAGAACCTTCAGCATCTTTTCCTCCGTCGCGTGAGGGTCGGCGCGTGCACTCAGACGTAGGACGTCTCCAACGTAGCTCGTGGCGGTTTTGTTGGGACGCTGCGTCCTCGTTCAAAGTAGGTCCTGGGCTCTCTCCCGTCGGTGCAGTTTTTCTTTCAGCTGGTCCCATGACGTTAGGGAAGCCGCATGGTTCTCAAACCAGTGCCTTGCAGTTCCCTCTAATGAAAAGTAGAGGTTTTGCAGGCACTGTTCAGCTGTCCATCCGTTGTGGCATGCCACGCGCTCGTAGTGTTGGATCCAGTCCTCGACGACCTCGTGGATCTCGCCGTGGAAGGGCGTCGGCGTACGAGGAGCGACGGTCAGGTAGACGACGTGGGAGGCGGCGGCGGGAGTCTCAGTTTGTAGGCCCCGGGAGGTCATAGTTGGTTTCGTCGACTTCTTCCTCTGGATGTCCGGTAGAAGTCCGAATTCTGCGGGTTGATCTTTGGTGCGGCGGCTTCCTCGGGTCTCGGTTGTCTCCACGGACGGTCTTCTTGAGCCGGGGCTGCGCTTGCGCTGCGAGGCCTCGGAGGGGTACGCTTCATGGACTGCGGTGCCCCGCACCTCCACCAGAAATGTCACGGAGTAAGGTAAAGAAATGATAAATAATGAACGAACTGAAAAGAAAGGTTGAATCGGCGAACTTGTGCCAAACAAAATATAGAACGAGCGTTGAAATAGCAGAAAAGCGGGGGGCGATTTGGCGGCGTAACAGCAAATGAGAGCGAGACTGACTCGACAAGGTCGCGGGCAGCTCCTTATCTAGTGTGCGTCGGCATCGCGAAAATTCGGCCCTGAAGGTTCGAGCATCGAGCGTTTGGGATGAGAATGACCAGGCACTTTCGAGAACAAGAAACTAGGCCGAAATGATAGAAGTTACGCCCCGAGTAACAATAAACGCGAATCTTCTAAAATACCGTGACCGGGAACTGCTTGCTAGGTCATGCGCGCGGCAATATCGTTCGGCGGGTGCGCAGAGGTTAGAGACTGAGCTGTTCGAGCACGCTAGAAACGCAGTCCACTCGGCGGTATATCGAAAGTACGAAGCGAGCAGTCTTTCTTTGTATTTTTTTTTTCAATTTTTCGATCCGATTCTATAGGTACGGATCCCACACCGCTCAGGCATATTCTAGGGTAGGCCGTGTAAGTGTTGCGTAGGCAGTCAATTTCACCTGACTTGTGGTATGGCCTAGGTTTCGCTTCAAAAATCCTTACTTTTTTGAAGCCGTACTGCACAAATTATCAATGTGGCGATTCCATGTGAGATCTGCTGATATCGTAACTCCCAAACACTTAAAGGGATCAATCAGAGATAAAGGATCGTTTCCAGTTCTATAGGGAGGATGTTCACTTTTTTGCTTGTGATTCTGGTGGATACAGTTCTATCTGGATTTATTTTCATACCCCCTTTTTCACACCATTTCTTAAAAAAGTTGACAAACGAGTTTAGGTTTTCTTGATGTGTGGGGTTGCGTACTTTAGTGTAGAGCAAGAGGTCGTCCGCGTGAACATTTTTGCTGTAACGTTGGGGCTGAATTCATTAACGGTACCGTTTATGTAACACAGAAACAAGACTGGACTCAGTACCGATACCTGCGGGACCCCGATGGAACTCCGCAAGTGGTCGTCACTGCTCCGCTGATAGCCACAAGCTGTGTTCTGTTAGACGAGTAACCCTCGATCCACGCAATTACCGTTTTTTAATGCGGTATTTTAATAGTTTTTGTATCAATTCAGTCTGTGAAACTCAGTCGAAATTGCCTTCGATAAATCCAAACAAACCGCGTCGATATGACCTCTTTCGTTCGAAGCGCAGGAAAAGTCACCAAATGCATCTGGTAATTGTGTTATTGCTGGCAGACTGTGCCGGAATCTATGCTGGGTTTTGTGAAAAATGTTTTTTTTTTTTTTGTTTCGAAAAAATTATAAAGACTTTTAGAAAGTATGTGTTCAAACATTTTACGGCAGGTGCATGTCAAAGAAATGGGACGATAATTGACTACATTTTGTTTGTCACCGGATTTGTGGACTAGGTAGGATAACCTTGGCACAAGAGCAATCCGAAGGGACGCTGTGTTGACCGTGTGACGCTTTGAATATAATTTTTAAGTATTTCGCGACCCCTTTCGCATATCGCTTAAAATATTCATTAAGAATCTTGTCTGGTCCAGCGGTTTTCTCTGTGTTAATATTTAACGGGAGTGAAAGGACATCGGCCTCTGAAATATCAATGTAGCATAGACGCAAGTGCGCCTTCGTTGTCCTCCCGATCCACAGAGCAACTGCAAGAATCGATAAACACAGAACTGAAATACTCATGGTACTACCTCTGGGCCATTGCGATACAATCCGAGATGACAACGCCGTTCTCTACAATGCAATCTATGTACTGTTTTGATGGCGCAAGATATTTCCAAATTTTCTGTAACCGTTGTCTTTAAAAACTCCGGCAAGGTCACACCTTAATCTTTTCCCCTAGATTCCTTAATTTTTTTCCTTTAATTCATTTGAGAGGTTGGCAACGTAATTTTTGCTGACAAGTTTTGTCTTGCGTCGCCGCCTTATTTTGCATTTTTAATGAATAATGACACGTGCTATCCATGATTTTGTTTATTTATGAGCTTTATTTTCTGGGGGACATACTTCTGCAAAGAATGATTGACAGAATTTTTAAACTAAATCGACATCGTGTTTGCATCACCCGTACCATTGAGACCAGATAGAAAAATTCCAAATTATCCAGTATGCCTACATTATCTGCACTATAAAAATCATATTCGCGTGCAACCTGACGTTTGATGGCATCCAATGACGAAGTGGTATTCCAACTCAGTAAAACAAGGTTGCGGTCTGAAATCCCATCGTGAACTCTTAAGGTAAAATCACGTAACTGGTTCCTGACAAAAACCATGTCTAACATCGAACTGTCTGCATTTCCCCTTCTTGTCTACCCTTTTACAACTTGCACCATATTGAGAATAACCATCGTGTGAAGCAGTGATTGGGCATGTTTAACATCAGTGGCACCAGCTTTTAGAGTATCCCAGCTAATATTGGGAAGATTAAAATCACCAGCAATATAAAGTTTGATTTATTAGCGACATTAGATAGCAACATAGTCATAAACTGATTCCGTAATTCACAAGGGGAATCAGACGGCCTATAAACTGCTCCAGTTACGTATTTCTTGCCACTAAAGGCAACTTTGCAACAAATACTTTCTGTGAGTGGTAGGTCATTCATAATATGACAAGAAGTTGACATCTTCATAATAATCGCAACAATTAACGCCTTTTTGTGTTGGTCTGTCTTTGCGTATAATTTTGTACGCAGAGGGAACTACTTCATCATCCTGTATGTTTGAGTTCAACCTATAGTTTCGGTCACGATAACTATAGACGTGGACAGTGAAGCGTCAGAATATACTCTAATGCTTCGACTTTTTTTAACCAGACTTCTGGCATTCACGTTTATTATTCTTAGCTGCTTTGACGCTCTTGTACCCTTAGGTCACTTGTTTACAACCGGCGCGGGTCTATCTTTGGTTATTTTAGTGCGGCAGCCGGCCTTGTTATCCCCAAAATACAAATCATTGTCAATCTAGGGCTTCTCTTCAAAAAGCACTACCCGAAGCCCAGTAGCTCTCTCCGTCTCCGCACTTTCCCAAAGCTGTTCTCGTTTACGTAATGTTTTCTGGCAGAAGTCGTTTTGAAGGGAGATGCTGGAACCATAGCCTCCTATATACTGACAAAGCCTGGTAGATCGCCACGAGAAGCGGCAGCCGAAATGGGAAGGGTGGAGCGGCAGGCAACGGATGAGACGAGAGCCACGTGACTGGCGCCCCGCTGCGGCGAGACACCGAAACAGACTTCTCCCGAGCGAACAAGTGTGTTTCGGGTCCTCGCCGCTGCAAAAGCTGTGCGCTGACGTCCAGGTTCCCCGAGAAATGGCTCTTTGGTGCTCTGTGCTACCAGATCCTCGCGCTCCAAATCTGCGACCGGGCACTCTATGGCTCCGTCGTCGAACTGCCAGGTTTTGTGAGTATAGAGGAGGCTATGCTGGAACATTTTAATTCATTGCAGTTCTTAAAAACCTAAATTGTTTAGTTATAACCAAGAACTTCATTACAATCGGACGTGAGCGTTGCTCAGACTTCTTTCGAAGCCGATGTATCCGTTCAGCCGTCTGTACAGTCACAAGGAGTTCCTCAAGTACGTTTGATCGAACGTCGTCATTTGTTGCGTTTTCACGCTCCGGAACTCCGAATGTGATTATGTTGTTTTTACGGCTCCTGTATTCGAGGTTGGTTAATGCAGCTTGTTGATTTGTAACCGTTCTTCGTAATTCATTTAATGTGCTAAGCAGTTCCGTAATAGCTTCTTTGTTTTTTTTTTTATTGTGACGCTGCTTAGAAGTAATTTGTGTGTGTGTGTGTGTGTCTGCGTTTTCTAAAAACAGCAAGTCGCTCGATGTATTTCTTGTCTTTTTTTTATTTTAATCGCCTTTCGATGGGCCTTCGTTGTCTTTTACCCCTTCAGCTCAGTCGTTCGAACAAGTCGTTCCGGCGTGCGGGGTGGGTACTTTGCCGTTTCGATCTGGATGAGCATCCTGCTTTCGTGTATCAGTACTGCGCGATATCCGTTAAAGACTCCACGCTAAGAGTCATACTGCAGTAGATAAATTTCTCATCTATAGTGGCTAACAATGTGGCCATACTCTTGCAGACAAACTCATGCTGTCTAAACAACTAAAAACTAACTTTTTTTTTGTAGTTTGCGAGTACGGTGCGTGCTACCGTCACGCTTTTACTGTGTGTGCTGGCTAATTGCCTTCACTTGCGAATACCGTGCTTTGGTACTGTTCCCAATCGCCTGTATAACCGCGTAATTTTCACTGAACGGTGTTCGCGTAAAAAATCCAAGACCACAAAACGAAATTAAGCATGTATTTGTTTTGCTGTCCTCGTTTCCGCAGCACGGCTTCTGGTGACTTTTTGTTGTGTTTTTTAAATGCAGATGACAGCGTGTTTAGGTAGCCTCTTTTCTTCTTAACGACTGGGAGATTTTTTTAACGGGTTTAAACTGGTTTGCGCTTGATGGAACCGGTAACAAAGCCGTTACTTCAAAATCCTCACTGAACCAAAACCGTACAGGAGCAAAACTCAATGCTACTGAACCCGAACCGAACCGGCAAAATGAGCAGTTCGAGTCCCTGCTTTTAACCCACGTTTACGTTTACGTTTACGGGCAGGTTTCATGATACGATGCTATACACCCTTGTGCTGGCGCCGTAGACCAATTGCAGTTTGTCAGCGTTTTTGTTTTTTGCTTTTTTTTTCCTTGCCGCAGTGCGTGAATATTTGGGGCAGGTATAGATGCTTTCAGCATGCGCCATATTGAGCCGCCATTGCCTACCTTCTATTGTCTTACCGAGCGGCCGAGCCGGGCGTTGACGCGCCCACACAAAGGCCTGTGATGGGAAGGAGGACACAGTAGCGTTTGTCATAAATAAATAAAAAAAAAAAAAACATAATTTGTCAAATACTGAAAGACAAAATCATAATTAAATTCGAGAACTTTGTTTTGACTAATAAAAGAAAAATCATAATTGTGAGCTGTCGATACAGGAGTTTTATGTATTTTTGTTTCCTGTACAAATGCAGTCAAAAGACGTTACCTTTCTTTTAGTTTAATGTCAAAAACCTGCCTTTAGTGGCTATTTACAATCGATAAGTGTTGATAACATTTAGTGTTTTGGTTGTCATCCCTGGTCGCTGTTGTTTTGTTACCTTATACCAGTTGTAAGACTGCAGAGGCCTTGTTAAGCCAAAATAATTTGACTTTTTTTGCCTTTGCAGCCTACATCACTCCCGGATAATATAAGTGAAAATGTACTGATTGATTGATTGAGTAGAAGAACTTGCAAAATAGAAAGAGGCTGGAAATGAGGCGACGACAAGAAAGAGTTAGCAAACATGATTCCACTTTTAGAGACGATACACTGACGTCGTATGAGTATGAAGCATAAATGAATCTGGTGGCGTGATTTTGAAGTGCTTCGAGTGCGTTGATAAGATATACTTGGTGTGGGTTCCAGATTGCCGATGCGTATTCAAGTTTGGGTCAGATAAGCGATTTATAGAAAGCGATTTCACGTGTTGCGGTGCGTGACGAAGGCGACGTTTTAAGAATACCAGGCATTCGTTTCCCGAGAAAATAATGTTAGTAATACGCGTGCTCCATGATAGATCGCTGCAGAGGGTGACACCGAGGTACTTATATCACTCAACCGGTTCAATAGGAACGTTAACGATAGCCTAGGGGAAGGAAAGAGGAATACAGCGACGCTGGAAGGACATCTTTAAAGATTGTTAAAGTTAAAAGGCATAACCACCGGTTGCACTATCCTTGTACGTTGTTTAGGTCCTTTTAAAGAAAGTCTTGGTCGGAAACGTTAGTAACTTCGCGATAAATAACACAATCGTCGGCAAACATACGAATATGACAGGACACATGCGGCGGTAAATCGTTACTGCAAAGTTGAAGCAAAAGGGGACCGAGGACGGATTCTTGGGGGACGCCTGCGCTAGTTTATATATGAAGCGCTTACGAGGTACTTTGTCAAACGCTTTTGCGAAGTCAAAACAAAAATGGCGTCAGTTTGTATGTAATGGTCAAGATTTGTATGCAGATCAGGAAAGAATAAGGCCAGCTAAGTTTCACAAGATAAGCTCTTGCGAAATCTGTGTTGCGAAGAATTGAAGAAATCGTTCGAGGACAAGAAATGTGTGATCTGAGAAAAGATGACATGTTCCATGAGTTTGCAGGGCACGCTTGTTAAGGAGATGGGGCGGTAATTTAATAGGGAATCTTCGCTACCTCATTTGTGGATTAGAACGACCTTTCCCGCTTTCCGATCTTCCGGTACTGCGCAGTAGGAGAGCGATTGCGAGAAGAGCAAAGCCAAATACTGTGCAGATGCATGCCTAGCATTTTTAAGAGTTTCTAATAAATATCATCTACACCAGCTGATGATGACAACATGCAGTTTTGTATCACAGAAGAAAACCCATCGGTAAAGAACGTAAGGGGGGGATCGCAGACCTGATATTAAAAAGTAGCTTAGGGGCCGGCGGCGCATTTGGTTATTTGGTACAAACAGATGAGGAGGCAATAATAAAGATGTTGGCGCTTTCGGTGTCAGTAACAGCGTCGCCGGATTCATTAGTAAGACTAATAGATTGCGTATGCTAAGGGTTTTTCGTCTGAACTTCCTAGGGTTTTGAATTAAAATGTTGGGTAAATCAACGCGAAAAAAAGATTGGCGTTACGAATTGCAGTTAGATAAGCATCTTCAGCATTGTAGTGTGTTTTCTATGTACTTGTGTTGCCCTTTAGCTTGACTGAGCGGAAAATACGTTTTTTTTTTATTTCCTTTGTTTATTTTGTTGTTGTTTTTTAGAGTTTTAGTGAGCTATGGTTTTTGGCGATTCTTACGAAAAGTGATTTTTGAACTGAATTTTTCAGCTAACGCGTTTATCTTGTTTTTGAAAATGGACCCGTTATCATGAATCCATCGATTGTGCAATGTCGCTTCGAAACATGGAAGAAAGTTGGTCAGCTCATTATTGATAGCATCACAGTTTCCTTTATCGTTGAGACGAATAGTCTTCATGTTTGTTTGCCATATATTAACGGTGTAAACTCAAAAACAGCATAAATAACTTTGTGGTCACTACTTTCTCTGAGGCAATCTATACGAAACAAACTGTAAGCAGTGATAGAGTGCAGGCAAGCTGGTAATTAATCGACATCTTGGAAACCCTCAGATGGGGAACGATAATGTGTTCGTCCGTTTTTTATCGTTCCCCATCTCAGGGTTTCCAAGATGGCAACAAACTGTTTGGATGACTGGTTAGTATCAGGTCTAAAATGTTGGCGGTGAGGTTACAATTGAGACAGACCTCAATGAACTCATTTCTTTCTGCGCTGTTATTAGAGGCATCGTGTTAGTCCAGTCGAGATTCGGGAAGTTGAAGTTTCTAAAGAGAATAATGCGCACGTTGGGGTACTCTGCAACAAGTTCTCTTAAGATATTATTAAGTTTCCTGGAAAATATTGGATCATTGTGTGGAGGTCTGTGAAAAACGCCTAGTGTAACTGGTTAAGGTGTAGCACGGCAGATAAGCCATAACATTTCAAGGTCAGATGCAATGTTCCCAACAGAAAATGAAAATTGCTGACTGACGGAAACAAGAACACCTGCTCCTCTTGCTCCTGTATACGGTCGTTTCGAAATAGTTGAAAATTTGTCGGATCGGCTGATACTTTATTTTCCGTGATGTCACTCGTCAGCCACGTTCCGGTTAGAATCAAGCAAATTGCTGCCGGATGATAAGACAAGATTGGAGACATGATCACGCTTCGGAAGAAAACTGCGTAGTTTGGTGAAATGTGCAGATTGGCTTGAGCGGTGGTTTCGGCACGCACGATTTCTGTAAAGGTTTGCGATAACTCGTCGACCTTATAGCGTTTTGGTCCGATGAAAAGGGTTTTGAAGCGAAAGAAAACCGGACGGATTTGCTCTTAGCGAAGGCAAGAAGACTTCTTCAAGCATTTCAAACAGGAAGAGATAAGTCTTCGTCAATAATGTACACAGTGTATTTAAGCTTACGGCCATTTGAAAGAATAGATTCCTTGATATTAAAGAGGGTAAGCTTAAGAATTATCGGGCGGCTGCGGTAAGGTCCGTGACACCCGAGACGGTGTGCACGTTCGACTTTTGTCATTCAAGGTCACATTCAGTAGTTCAGAACACAGGCCAATGATTCTTTGTTCAGACTGGGCATTCGTTTCGAGTTCGGCGGTGTCAGCCCTTACAAAAACAGGTCTCAACATTCTTTTTAATTTTTTTAGACTTCTTATTGACTTTCCGGGATCCTATTGAATTCCTTTTTAAAGCACTTTGTTTTGATTATTGTCAAAAAACTTTCAAAAGAAAAACTACTGAATTTTTTTTGTAGACTTATTTATAAAAAAATTAAAAAGAAGTTTTAATTACGTTTTTCTGTAGGTTATTTTCTAAAAAAAGTAAAAAGAAAAAACAAGATTTTGTTTTATAGACTTATTTATAAAAAAATTAAAAAGAAGTTCTAACGACGTTTTTTTTGTAGGTTATTTTCTAAAAAAAGAAAACTTATTGATATTATTTCTTTATATTATTTTATAAAAAGAGAAAAAAAATTATATGGTTTGCGGTCGTGTGCGGGGTCTGGCATGACGGCGATGGACACATGGTTCTACAAACCCCTATAAAAAATGTTTTTTTTATTTTTTATTTTTATTGAAAATGTGTTGACTTATTCACCCTGATTACTTTCTTTTGACTTTGACTTCCTGTCGACATGGTCAACAAAAGGTCTGTTCCTTTTGTGTTGAAACTTTTTTTATGATTTTCTTCCGCCTGAGTCAAATGAAAAGCTGTTGACTTTCTATTAACTCTACGTTGATCGTTTTCTGTTGACTTCCTGTTGAAAGTGTCATCAGAAATACTGCAGACGTTCTGTTTACTTCGTGTTGAAAATATTCGGTTGACTTTCTGTAGCCAGTGTCAACAGAAACGCTAAAGACTTTCTGTTGACTTTTTATTGACCCTGGTACATCTTGACTAAATGTCAATAGCCACTAAGTTTCTCAATACTCTCTGACAAGTTGAGAACCGCTGGGAGGTGCTTCAGTTCTCCTGCTTCCTGCGCGAGCCTTCTATCATTGACAGCGCTTCGACGTCTCGCGCCCCTCGAGCTCAAGCGCGCAGTCAAAGCACGACGGAAGGCATGGGGCGCGGGCTGGAAGCCAGGCGTTCGGAAAACACGCCCTGCCGTTCTCACTTTGTAATGACTATCGTGACTTTATTGACCCTATTCAACTAGTCAACTAGTAAAGTAAAGCAAAATAACCATTTTAAAGTGGAGCAACCGCCTTGACTCGGTTCGTCCTGAGTGGTGCTGTGTAGAGAAGCGATAACATTTGTTCTAGGAGCCATTTTTTTTTGGATGTTATTTTAGAGACTACCCGGAATTATTATTAGTTGTACCAATGCTTTTTAGTAAGAGATAGAGCCCACGACTTCGAAACACTGTCTTCCCTTTGAAAGACTTTCGAGAAAGAGATCGGACACTTGGAACCTTAGTAAGTGCTGAGGTGGTCACCGGCCCAATGATTACCTTCAATATGTAGGCTATATAAAGCTCTGGAGCATTTAACGAGACTGTGATTCTGGTGTTGAGTGCTTTATGATGTTTGTGTTTGTTTTCAATGCTTATTTCTGGGATGTGTATGTACCAAAGGGACACTATTTCCTAACAAAACTCAAAATATATATTAAAAAATATTGAGTCTTTTTTTTAACGGCAATCTGCGGTTCTGTCAAAAGGAATTCAACAAAATTTATGTAAGAAGGAATTCTAAAAAATTTAAGTGGCCAATTTTAACTAGGAGTTAAATAGGTTGTCAAAATAAAGTCTAAAAAAATCAAAAAAGTTTAAAAAGAAATTCAATAAGATTCCAGAAAATTTTCAACAGAAATTCAAAAGAATTTAACTAGAGATTTTTGTAAGGGAGAGATACCATAAAAGATCAAGTTGTTTCGCAGGGTGGTAAGATTTCGGCAATGACCCTCTAATTCGGCCATCCGTTTGTTCAAGACAGATGTGGTTTTGTTTGTCGCCATTAATTGACTTCTGAAGCCCTGCACTTCAGCAATCAGCGTAGACTGACCAGCTGCTAACTTTCTGAGTTAGGCGAGAACTTCCTCACAGCTCTCGGGACTTGAAATGGTCTTTTCTCCTGCTGCCTGCCCTCGCTAGCTTGAACAGGCGCAACTACAGGTACTCCCCGCCTAGCAAGGAAACTGGCTGACGAGCGCTCTTGGCCTGTTGAAGTGGACTTTTGAGAGAGTGCGTGCACAGACTCGTGTTTTCATGAACCTGACGCGAGATTGTTTTTGAAGGCTTCCGGTTCGGACACGAAGGTATCAGGTTCAATGTAAGCCGGCTTGGCTATGTCCAAAGAGACTACCTCGTCACGGCCGTTTGTCATCAGCGCCATTTCCTGCTATCTCGACGCAGTATTAAGTAAGGTCCGTCATACGTAGGCTGCAAAGGTTTCTTCATGCCATCGCGTCGAAGGAACACGTGAGTACATTTACCAAAGTCACGGCTAACAAAAGACATAGTCTTCTGAACTTTCTTGCGGGGCATTCGTGGACGAAGGCAAAAATTCGCGAGGCAAATGGAGTGATGTGCCGTACACTAGCTCGGCTGCGCTGCAATTGATGTCCGATTTGGAGGCTGTTCTGATGCCCAACAAGATGAATAGAAGAACCTCTGTCCATGCCTGCCTGTTGGTCTGTGCTTTGATGTAGGCTTTACACTGGCGATGAAAACGTTCTATCCTGCCGTTAAAGATTGGATGGTAGGATGAGATATGAACATGTTGAATTCCCAAGAAATGGGAGAGAGTTTGGAACCAATTCGATTCAAATTGACGTCCTTTTTCCGTGGTGATTATCCATGGAACTTCGAAGCGACGGATCCACGTTCAATCAGTGTGCAAGCCACAGTTGTTGCAGTGATGTCTTTCATTGGTGCCGCATCGGGTGACCGATGCGGCACGGAGGAAGTGGTCCCACACTATTAACGTGAATGTGAGCGAAGCGAGTTTCCGGTGTGTTAAAGTTCTCAAGGGTGTCTTGGTGTGTCGACGAACTTTCGAGCGTTGACACTGGACGTAGGTTTCGGCCCATGACCTCACGTCAGCGTTGATACGGGGCCAGATAAACCGCGAGACTATCGGTTGCTGGGTTGCTCGTATCCCGGGATGGGACAAGGAGTGCGGAGAGTCAAAAACTGCTCGACGCAATTCTGCTGGTACGAGGGGGCGTGGACGACCTGTCGACATTTCACATGCAACTCTATTGTTACAGTCGGGCATGTGCACGTCCACGAAGAGTAGGTCGTTGAAGTTGTCCGTAGGCGTTGCAATTCGAGGTCAACTTGTGCCTTCGCCTTCGAACGAACAGCGTTGTGTTCGTTCACTTCTCGTTCTTGTCCTTCGTTTATTTTGAGCTGTTTCCAAGTTTTCATAATGCACCAACTAGCCCAACTTCACGCCTTGTTGGGCCTTCGCCAGCTGCTCGTAGGGAATTGCAGGGCACTCCGAGGAGCAGAGGTTGACTCCAACTCTGGAGAGCGGGTGACCCGTGGTGTTATCTGTGCCCTTTGTGAGTCTAAAGTCGGTGGTAAATTCCGAAGTGTATGTCATGTGCTGATGTCACGTGGGGTGTGCGCTCTGCTGGTTGAGGTTAGTACGTAAGTCAATGGCTTCTGGTTTGTCAAGAGAAAGAAGTTTCGGCCTTCCACTCAGTGACGAAAGTGCATCATGGCAAGGTATATCGCTAGCAGTTCTCGTCCAAAGGTGCTGTTTCTGCTTTCTGTTGAAGTCGGCTTCCTCGATTAGAACGAAAGGTGTTGCCAGTTGTCCCCGTCTTGTTGTAAAACTGCTCCAACAGCTCCATCCGAGGCGTCCAACATGAGTCGGCTTTGGGGTGTCTGAGGAGAGTGACGTTGACGATTATGTATTTTACTCTTTCTAAGGCTTGATTGGTGATTGACGTCAACTGGAGTGACGCAGCCTTGACCTTGTGGACCTATATACTAGGTGTAGAGAGGTTCCCAGATATGGGCGCATTAAGGAATAATGTTCGAGAAATTCCCGATGTTTCTTCGCCGCCGTGGGCCGTGGAAAGCTTTGAATGATGTCGACCTTCTCGGGTAACAGCTGAATTCCTCGGTTATCCACGTGGTGGCCAAGAAAATCAAGTTTCTTGACGCCAAATTCGCATTTGGTTGGATTAACGACACGTCCGTATTCTTCTAATCGAGGGAGAGTTGTCGTAGATGGTCGGTATGTTCTATATAGATGGTCGATATCATCTATATATTAAGGTGAATGATAAATTTCGGAGGACTGTGTCGACGAATCGTTGAAAAATTGCGAAGGCCGAAGGGCATTAGCAAGAACTCAAACAACCTAAACGGCGTGATGACAGCGGTTCTGGAGATGTCTGCCGGTTCTGTAGCAATCTGGAAAAACGCCTTTACGAGATCCACTTTGTCGAAGACTTTGAGATACTGTAGAATGCCGCCAATTTCTTGAATATGCGGGATAGTGTAACGGTCGGGTAGTGTGCTCTTCTTTAATGCCCGGTAGTCCCCGCAGGGGCGCCAGTCCCCGGTTTTCTTTGTGGCCATGTGTAGCGCCGACGACCATGGGCTCGAAGATGGCCGGATGAATCCGAGTTCATGCATGCATGTGTTGAAACTTCGAATTCTTTCTTGGCTATTTGTAGGAGGCCGTGTGCTAGGCGTCGTGGTCTTGCGAAAACCGAGGCTCCTTTGGTCACAATGTGATGGGAGACGATATGGCCACGCGCGTCTGCAAGCAAGTGCGAAAGCGGCAGAATGGTTATCGTCCGTGGCTCCTACGTAAAGGTCTCGAGGTTCGATTCCTGGGAGCGGACGCGTCTTTTTTGTTATTTCTGTAAATGTCGCGTTCTGGTAAATTCAAGAACATTGTTGTTCATTCTAGATCCGAATTTTCTACGCGTCGAACCTTCTACGCAGATTATTTCCAGAAGCCCACACGTCTACATAATGGGCTTCGCGTGGCGAGCCAAAGTCAGTTTTCGCCCCAGCGCTCGATCCTGCTGTTTCGCCGACATCGCCGCCTGCGACGGTAGTTTTCTCTATTTTGTTCTGAGCAAAGTTCGCCCCATTAAATCGTTTAGTTTCTCAAATTAACTCACCGCCTCATCCTTTGTCATTCGTGTCAATATGTCGGACGTCTTGATCTGGAGCACGTGGGTGAAATACGGCAGGAAATTTGTTGGCGATGTTTTGGCAAGGAACGTTCACTTCACTTCATGGTAGAGCCAGACTGAGAGGAGGTGACTTCTGCACAATTACTTGAATACACAATTGTGTTTCGGTGTCAAGAGTTTATTTATCCTCATGTCCTTGGTCAGTGCGAACAGCCGCAGAAAGTCTGCTTCAATGATCGCCTGTTTTACATGCGCGATAATGAAACAAACAACTGAATGTCCGGCTGTGTCCCAAGTTCAACGTCAGGGACTTTTCGCCGTACGCTTTGGTCGGGGATTCTTTGACTG
The DNA here is from genome assembly GCA_013358835.2 of Ixodes persulcatus. NCBI lineage: Eukaryota > Metazoa > Arthropoda > Arachnida > Ixodida > Ixodidae > Ixodes > Ixodes persulcatus. Next base: position 252,008 of record JABSTQ010008368.1, on the reverse strand, counting down.
CCCGGAAGCTGTGGGGACTGTTGGCGTTGTCGGCGGTTCTCCAGCGTAGAAGGTACCACACTCACCTCGGCCTCGGTATCTACCAGGAAGTGTACCTTCGTGCTCCGTTCGGTGACATAAAAAAGGGTTGCCTGATGTTTGGCTTTCGACGCTGGCGGCCTTTAGCGGGTGCCGTTGTCGTATCCAAAGTAGTTGCACGGTGAGCGGCATACTATGTCTAGGGATCCGAACCTGGGGTGGTACTAGCATATTCTTTGGTGGGGGGGGACATAGCTCTTGATTTACTGCAGCGCCGGTCAGCGTTTGCTTGTGGGTCGATGGTGGAGGACCGGGGAGGTCGAGCTCATAGGTTATTAATGTCACAACTGAGATCGTTCACCCTGATATCGAGGCGCTCGCTGCAACTGGGGAGTTGAGCGAGCCGGTATCCAACATCGGTCGGAACACTACGCGACATTGCGGTCTCTTGACGCACTGCTGAGATGTCGGGGGGGGGGCTACGTCTATAATTTGGTCTGCCATACCAGCGAGTGTAGAGATTGAGCCGGTAGTAAAAGTGCTCAAAATCACCCGAATTTGGCTTGGCAGGAGTTGGAAAAACAGTTGTTTCAGAATGGACGTGTCCATTGTTGGTGCTTTGTCCCTAAGAAGGTGCTTCATGTGCCGCAATAATTCGGTTGGTTTGCGGTCTCCAAGCTCCTCCGCGGTCAACGGTTGTTGGAGACGGTGATGCTCTGACTGTGGTGAGACAAATCAGTTCTGTGCGCAGAGTCTCGTACGGCTGACCTGCGGGTGGGGATTGAAGTATGTCGCGAACCACGGATGCTGTTGACTGTGGGAGGGCCGCTACGTAGTCAAATTTCGCCAAAGACGACGTTATTCTGATCTTGCAGAAAATTGATTACGCAGTCAGAAACCACAGTTCGTAATCCAATGCCCATAACTCCGGGAACTTGATGTTCAGAGTCATCGCCCCCAGGGTCGGCGGGGTTCCGCAAGGGCTGCTATCGTCGTCCAAGCTCATGGTGTAGGCACAAAGCTGGACTCACCCAAAGTACCAGACTCCACGATGGCGTAGGTGGGCATGGTCGGGGGTAGCTCGGTCCGGGTCACCAATATGTACATTGGTTTAGTTCTCACTTACATCTTTTATTGTACATATTTACAATATTTAAATCATGAAATGACTAGATCGTTGAGGGGTATACAGTCGAATGATTGAGTCCGCGCAGCTCGTTTCGGTCTCTCACACTCTTCTGTTCTCTTACTGCCTGTAACCGCGAGCTTGGATACGCGCCGCTACACGGGTAATAATAATAAAAAAAAGGTCCGTAGCTCAGTCAGCATCGCGCTCGGTTTCCACGCCGGTAACCGGAATTCGATCCCTGACACCCCGTTCTTTTTCAAGATCGTTTATCGGTTACGAACTGACCGACCTAAACATTTCGTGCTTACTCGGCTCCTGAGGTTGGTTGTGTAGTGTTTTGATATGTAGACGCTTACCTAATTTTTTTTTTAAGCCAATGGTAGGGCGGATGTTGTGGACAGAGTGTCGTCAGCCTTCGAAAAACTTGAAAAAGGACTGAAGTTTCATTTCATTTTATTTATTCAGCTCAAAGACATCCTTATGGATGCCTTCGAAACACCGTCGGACGATTGCCTTTAGTTTTTGGATTTGTCTTTCCGTCTGTCGAGCAACCATGTTTGTTGGGTTTTTAGTCCCCGCTCAAGAAAAGCGCTCCGGCCGTACGAGTCGGCGCACTCGAAAATAGTCAAGAGAGGCATCGCGGCGTCCTGCCTTGGCTCGGCCCTCAAGAAATTATTTTTCCACGTGGTGGGGAAACGTTTCAATGATCAAGTGAAGAAATTGACGGAAGCAGGTTTTCCTTTATGTTTAATCGGCGAAGTGTCGGCGGGGCTGAGTAAGGGTTTGAAAGGTACTGTCAACCGGGAACCACGGGAAAGATCGAGTAGGCCGCTAGTGCTCGCACAATGTTAAGAATGTTGCGAGGCGGTATGATGTACAGGTGGTGTTTAAAGCTCCCTACAAATTACTTCAATTGTGTAAGAGGGTCCGAGAGTCGGGGAGGGGAAGAAGAGAGATTAATTTTCCTGTGGAAAAGGGCATGCATGTGAACCGTTTCGTTTGAGGTTGGGTGGGCGTGCTGTATTGCATTCCTCTATCATGTGGCAAGGTGTACGTGGGCCAAACTGGACGCTTCGTTAATGAAAGGCTTAGGGAGCACCATGCGTCTCTTCGAGTGACTCCGTCGGGCCACGTGGTGGTCCACTGTGATAGGTGTGGCTGCTCTCCAGGGTTCGGTGACAAAAATATTTTGGGCACGTATAAAGAACAGAGGGCGAGGGAGATCTCGGAGGGCCTTTCAGATAGTTTCTTGGGGAGAGCGATGCATAAGCCACCCTTCCCTTGCACTGACTGAGGCTGAGTTGGCGTTTCTAAAGACAACGACACGTGTCAACACGTAAACATCGTGATTTTACTGTTTTTACGATGTGTAATTTTGACAACAAGGAGGAGGAATGCGCATGAGCGATCTAGAGGGCGGGATGCTTTTTTGTGTTTTCTGAGATTGCAATAAACATATCAGTTGCGGGTGAGAGCTTGTCCGTCGTACGTGTTTTCATACTCTGTCCTCGTCTTTTGTGCGTCCTCAAATCAGGATGACACTGACTACGAGAAGGAGTCATTGTTGGACGTTGTTTGGTGCAAACAACGTCGACTTCGTAAGTGATTCGTTGTTTACGAGATCGTTTTGCTGCACACGGTGAGCCAGACGTGTTAGTTTCAGACAACAGAGCCGCGTTTTCTTCAGCAGAGTTTCGTCAGTTCACAAAAACAACGGAATTCGCCTTTCATTAGTTTCGCCATACCATCTAGCGTCTAATGGACACACAGAAAGGACGGTTGAAGAGACCAAGAAGTCCTTATCTCGTCTGAAGGATGGTGACTGGCCAACTAGAATTTCCAAATTTATTCTGAACCAACATGTTCTACCGTCCACGGCAGCAAATAAAAGTTCTGCTGAGATACTAAGGGGTCGTCAGTTGCGCACAGCCTTGGGCTTGTTGCATCCGGCGGCGGGAAACAGTGCAGTTGGAGGTCAGGAGAACTAGAAGATATTCATGGAGCAGAAGAAAACTGCCAGTTTCCAACATGATGCCCTTGTCTGGGTGAAGAATTTATTATGTTCTAAACCCAAGTGGTTTCCAGGAACTGTGGCAAAGCAGTGTGGGCCTTTATCTTACGAAGTTCTTTTATGGTCGTCACTTCCGACGACATGTTGATCCTCTACGCCCACGTTGAAAACATACCACAGCTCCACTGGACTCCAGAGACGGAAGTGGTCTTGAAGAGGACGAGGAATTCCAACTAAGAGAGCTCTTCAGACCAAATTCACAGGAAAGTTCTCAAGCAGAGCAGCAGCAGAGTGAGTCTCCAAAAGCATCGATTGAAGAGGCTGCAGAAACGCCTACTCCAGAAGCCAGCCTCGGAAGTGACGTGTCGAGAGGACGTCCTACCAGACCACGTCGATTACCGCACTACCTAGAACAGTGCTTCTCAAATGGGTGCCCGCGGACCCTTTGGGCTCTGCGAAAGCATTCTAGGGGTCCGCGAAGCCCAACTTCGTGCAGTTAAGCCTGGCAGTGAAAGTGTTCTTTTCTCAGATTGAGAAGAAACGTTGCAATTTGTGGATAAGTTTTTTGGTGTATGGGTCAATAAGAGAAGTCTACTTCACACTAGCCCTTAGTTATAATAATTTAGTGAATTCTTGTTATATTTAATCTATAGCTCTCCCTTCCCGCACCACGAACGGGGCCCTCCGTCATCTCCGCCGATCTACAAGGGGCCCGCGAAACAACAACGGTTGAGAACCACTGACCTAGAAGATTATTTGGTAGAATAAGAACTCCCTTGAATTACTGAAACAATTCCAGGGGGGAAGATTGCCGTGTCTCTGCTATCAACGCACCAACTAAGGAGAAGACGACAAAGCCTAGGACGATCCATGCAACATAATCCCGTGCAAGGAGCATCGATTACTACTAGTTGTCAAGGCATTAGTAAGCCCACGCCCTGGTCACTCTGAAGTTCGGCGGGATGCCCACCCTCGAAAAGACCGATAGTAGAGAATCCACCAACTTCCGCGGAGTTCAACCAGTTCAGAGACACCGCATCTTCGAATTCAGTAGCAGGGCAGATAAACCTGAGAGTGTAGTTGTAACTGAGATTTTTTTTACGAGAATTCGAAACTTTCACGGCTACGGGGCGCACTAGTTCCTATCAAAATGGCCGTCATCTGGATGACTGTCGTGGAACAGCAGTACTGGGTTGGATCTGCGAGGTGTAATTATAATGTTGGGAAATGCGAGCGATAAAGAATCCTTACCTCATCCGTCCACATCAGTAAGGTGCAAGCGAGCACATTCATTCTGAAAGCCCATCATCCAGGCGCCAGGGAGCCCGATTCTCACACCAACGTACCGCCATCGCTGAAAGTTGCGAATGACAAGACGCTTGAACGGTTTCGAAATCAAAGAAACCTGCAGACTCAAGGGAGCTTTCCGGTTTCCGACTGTCTGGCAGGCATGACTTCAAATCAAATCAAATCAGTTTTATTTTCACCTTGTAGAACTACAGATGAAGGAGCTGTGGAAAAAAGCTGCAGCAGCGCAGCTTGACGAGTCCACAGTCCCTTAATATTGGCTGGTAAGCAGCACCATTCTACATCATGTGGCTGTCGATCTACTCTGAAACTTCATGGCCACTGGTACTCCTGCAGTAGACCCTTCTTCGCACTCTTAGTGCCGAAAAAGGAGGTTCTCATGTGCCACATGCATCAGGTCTGACCGATACTTGGAAGAAGCAACTAGCTGTTCATAAACCCGTCACCTTCTATCTTCGTACTGCCGATGCAGCAGATTGCCTTTCTCGAAAATTGTCACATGCTTCTTTGCTATCGCCTTCTTTTTGTCTCAGAGTACCCATTCAGGCTCGGATCGTTTTTCTGTTCAGCTTTCAGGATGGTGACATCAACTCTCAGTAAACTTTAGAACTTTTCGTTCAATGGCGTCACTCGCGCGACCTCCATTTTCCAGTTAGTCGTCCTCAAGGCACTCATACCCTTCCAACTGATTCGTGTCTCCTACCTATATGACTCCGCGGTCCACCCTCGTTACACTTGACTGTTTTTGTTTTTTTTATTCGGTTTTAATGTGGTAGATTTTTAGGGCTAACCAACCTCAGGAGCCGCGTAAGCTCGAAATATGAAGGTCGGTCAGTCCAAAACTGCTAAACAAACTTAAAAAAAAAACGGCAACCAGCGCCAGGATTTTTTTTTTTTTTCTCTTGCACCGTTTTGAATGGTATTACAGTAGGGGGAGTCGCACTACCGAAAATAGATTTTGAACACACCATAGGTCATCAAGACACATAAGTGCACAAAGTAATATACAAACTCACACACGCATGTAAACGTACATAGAAAAGAAACAACCATAGTCTGCATGGAAAGGAACACAAATGCGTCGATAATATATTCGCACTCAAATATAGTGTTCAGAGACAATGCTGGAGTTGGGAGAAAAACGAATCTGGACTTTGCAAGGCAACAATCTCGCTTGGCAAGCTGTTGCATTCTTTTATCGTTCGTGGGGAGAAAAAGTTACGAAACAAATCAGACTTTGACGTGTATTCCCGAACTTTTTGGTCATGATGTACTCTGCGCGATACATAAAATGGCTCAAACAGGTAATGTGATCTTTCAATTTTAGATAAACCGTAGAAAATACTGTTAAAACATTTTAGGCGCAAATACTTACGCCTAACACCAATCGATTGCCATTGCAAACCCAGTTTTATTGCGTTAGTTAGTACACGGCGCCCTATGTACAGGGTGCTCCCAAATAAAATGTAAAGGTTTTTTTTTTTTTTTTCACCGCAAAAATAAACTATGCATGGCCGAAAGCTCATTCTACGCCCAAAGGTAGCGCTAGAGGTCCGAACCCAATGCCAAAGTTTCGGCACAAACCGATATTTTATTCGAAAGTTATAAGTGCTTTTCTGAAAATTTCAATGGGAAAATGGGGCCGATTCTCGCCCGTTTTCGGTTTCTGGCGCCATAGAGCACCATGTATTCGAGAGCTCCTTCGGCCGCCATTTTCCTATTGACATTTTCAGAAAATAATTCATAACTTTTAAATAAATTATCAGTTAGCGCTGAAACTTTGGCATCTGGTTCGAACCTCTAGCGCTACCTTCGGGCGGAGAATGAGCGGTCGATGATGCCTAGTTTATTTTTGCTGGGAAAAAAACCCTGTAACTTTTTTCGAGGATACGCTGTAGATATTTCAAGTGTTTCATTTCTAATTACTCGGGTAAGTTTGTTAAATGAAATATTTATACCCTCAACGCACGTTATTCAGCCACATTTGTGAGAAAGCTTAGCTCGATACGTTTGGAAACCGATTCATGCCATCCCTTCAAAAAGCCGTCGATCCATTGAGAGTGTCGCAAAAAAAGTATTAATTTTTTATTTTGAGAAACAAGAAAATAGCGAACAGTCAAACATGCCAACCCCGACCGGTGACAGAAACGTCAGTTTCTGCCTCGGCAAACAATTCGAAAAAAAAAAAAAAAAAGAAGAAAGAATCTGCCAAACTTGCCGTTTGCCACGTCTTTCATTTCAATAATTATTTCAAAACATTTTTTTGTCAAAATTAGAAATTCAATTTTATAAACATGTTTGAATTGGGATGAAAACGCCCATAAAATAAATCTGATATAAATAAAATATTTATTATTTACATAAACAAATCTTATTAGCATGAAAAAGTTTTATTTGTATAAAAGAAATATTTAATTATGAATGAAATAAATTGTTTTAAATGAAATGAGTCTAATTTAAAAAACAACTCCAGTCAATATTTTTTTCATCTTTTTTAGTTTGAGACTACGATTGTTTTTGGCTAAAGCCGTGTCCCTGAAATACAACGCATAATTGTTTCTTTCGATATTGTGTATAGTTCTATAAATATCGTGGCTCAAGCGTTTGGTTTCGGGCGTCCACGGCAAAACCGAAACTATCTGCTAGAGGGATGGCAACACTGATCATCATTATAATTCAATTAATTTTGCTAGCTAGCCACGGAAACGTAGTTATCCAGCAAAATTCAAAACAATGAAATATCTAACTGCCATAAACGGCTCAATGTATATCGATATGATAGGAGCGGTAAACTTGGCGGTGGAGTACTCGTTGCCGTTGTGAATAACATTGCATCTTCAATCATCGATGTATGTAGCCAAATTGAAACTGTCTGGATCGACCTGTGTGTAAACCACAAGCGACTGATATTGGGTGTCTGTTACCGCCCCCCAAGTGCGAACAACTTTTTTGTGAAGATTTACATGACTCACTCAATAAGATAATCACTCGCTTCCCTACTTCGCCCATCACTCTTATAGGTGATTTTAATTTTCCTACCATTGGGTGGTCTAGAATTTCCCCAGTTGCTCAGCCATTTTCTTTGGAAAGCAATAATTTTGTAGATTGATGTTCTGATCATAGTATTTCGCAATTGGTAACCAAACCTACCCGCACTACCAGCTCATCAGCAAATATACTAGACCTTATTCTAACAACATGCCCGAAGTTAGTCTCGTCCATATTACATTTACCGGGTCTAAATGATCATTGCCTATTACATTTTGATATAAAAATGACGTCGGCGGCTGTACCAAATACCTTCGAACGTGTACGAGACTACGGTAAAGCTAACTTTGAGGCAGTTAATAACGACCTGTGCACTTTTATGGAAACTTTTTTACCCCGCTTTCATGAGCGTTCTGTTAATGATAATTGGAACTTATTCAAGATGGAACTTGATTGACTTTTAAATTTGCATATCCCTCTGAGGAAGGTGTATTCCAATTCAGACGCGCCATGGTTTAATAGAGCGCTCAATAGATTGCGTAACAAGAAGAAGCGTTTATTTCGTGCTGCGAAAAAATATTTGACTGGTCGACGACGGGTCGCTTATTACACTGCTGCGGATTCATGCAAAACTGCTGTAGATCAAGCTAAAAATACATTTTTCCACTGCACCTTACCGTCCATGTTAATAAATAATCCTAAACAGTTTTGGAATGTCACGAAATGAAACAGTAAAACTTTGGTGTCATTGAAGGCCGATGATGGTAGTGTCATTGCTAGTGCGGATTGCGCTAATATTCTCAATGATGTATTTGTAAGTTGTTTCTCGGTTCCTTCAAGCTCTCCTACTTCTGAGTGCATATCTTATGACTGCCAATGTATCCGCTAGCGGTTGATCCTCAGGGCATTGCTAAAATAATTGATTCCCTTAAACGTTCATCATCAAGAGGAATCGACGATATTAATACAAAGTTAAAAAAAAAACACAAAGATGTATACGTCAATTTTGCTCTCTGCTATATTTACTCAATCCCTACAGTTCGCGGTGTTTTACCTGATGATTGGAAGGTCGCCAGAGTGTTTCCTGTTCACAAGGGAGGTGATAAACATAGTCATCTAAACTTTCGACCTATATCATTGACCAGTGTCCCATGCAAAATTCTGGAGCATATAATTTATTCCAATTTAGTAATTTTTTTAGATTCAAACCTGCTTCTTTTGTCCATTTCAACATGGTTTTCGGAAATCATTCGCATGCGAAACACAGCTTGCATCGTTCACACATGACCTTCATTCTAAACTTGACCGGAGGTCAACCATAGATTGCATCTTCTTAGATTTTTCAAAAGCGTTTGATAAAGTGTCTCACAAACTACTTCCGTTCAAACTCAGTAAACTAAATATCGACCCTAAAGCTCTCACCTGGACACATTCTTTCTTGACTAATCGCAAACAATTGGTTACCATCAATGACTCTAGTTCCACTTTAGTTTCTGTCACTTCAGGAGTACCGTAGGGTTCAGTCTTAGGACCTTTGCTATTTTTAATCTATATCAATGACTTGCCATCTAATATTTCATCCAATATTTCACTATTCGCTGATGTCTGCGTCCTATACAGCGAAGTAACCAATATCCTTGAATCAAGACAGTTACAAAATGTTATTAATGCAGTGTCACTTTGGTGCGAATCATGGTCAATGCAATTAAACTCAACTAAATCTAAATCTACGCGCATATCCAGACGTACAGCAGTACCTGCAGATTATAATATTAAAGGAATTCCATTACAGTCGGTCTCGGAGTATAAGTACCTCGGTGTACATATCACGTCTGATCAAACATGGAAACATCACATAGATAACGTAACTAACAATGCAAATCGCATGCTGGGATACTTGAAGAGAAACTTCTCATTGGCACCCCAATCATTAAAGGTGATACTGTACAAAACACTCGCACGACCAAAGCTAGAGTATGCATGGGACCCTGGTCCCAGGGTCCCAGGGTCCCAGGGTCCCAGGGTCCCAGGGTCCCAGGGTCCCACGGTACTTGGGACCCTGGTCAATCTTCACTAATTGCATCACTTTGAAGCCATACAAAACAGATCAGTACGTTTCGTTTGCTCTAACTATCCTCGAACCGCAAGTATATCGTTAATGAAGGCTAACCTTTTACTTCCACATCTCTCAGTACGCAGAAAAATCGCTCGGTTCACAACATTTATTACACTAATGTTACACTGCGAGAAAATCTTTTTGAACTTCCTTTCTATGTTTCATCACGAATCGATCATCAACATAAAGTTGGCATCCCTCATTCAAATTACAATGCTTTTTACTATTCTTTTGTACCATGCACATCCCATGAATGGAACCACCTTGCGGTCCCCATTGTTTCAATTGCAGACAGTGTCCCTTTCAAAGAGGCGTTGATTGCTATCTTTACTTGATTTTGTTAATCATAATTTTTATCAATTTTACCATTTGAGTTTTCTTTACTAGCGACTCATTGTTCCCCCACTCCCCCTCTGTAATGCTTTATGCCCATGAGGGTAAATAAATGAAATGCAAAGGTGCAAGCGAGCTAGACAAGAATGACAATAATAATCTCTAGAGAAGGGGAACAAAGGGGACAGAGGAGAAACCTCCAAACAAACACAGCTAGGTGACCGGTGCGCGACCGAAAATATCCGCCCGGTCCTGGTATCGTACCAGGGACCTCTTAATTTCCACTGGAGCACTCACCAACTGAGCTAACTAGGAGTTGGACGTCAGTAGAGCAAACGGGTGTTATCAGCTGCCGTTCACCAGGCACGTAGCCAGGATTTCGTTTCGGGGGGGGGGGGGGGGGGGGGGAGAGAGGAGGTCCCAGCAAAATGGAAGATTTCGGGGGGGGGGGGGAGGCCCGGGCCCCATGAGTCCCCCCCCCCCCCCCTCCCCCCTGGCTACGTGCCTGCGCGTTCACCCTTCTTGGAGTCAGATTGATGGCAGCTGATCAAACCCGTTTGCTCTACTGACGTCTAACCCCTGGTCGGCTCAGTTGGTAGAGCGCTCCACTGGAAATGGAGAGGTCCCTGGTTCGATATCAGGACCAGGCGGATTTTTTTCGGTCGCGCATCAGTCACCTAGCTGTGTTCGTCCTTTGTTCCTCTTGTTCCCCTTCTCCAAGGATTACTATTGTCACTGATCATCAGCTGTAGCCTGTACGGCCGAGACGTGACGTCACAAGAGTGCTGCGCCAGTGTTGCTTGTCTAAAAGCTAACCCGCTTACCGCCCGCTAAAGAGCAGCTGGTCGCATCTTCAAAATCGGGTTTGGTGGAGTACGCGGCTTCACTTTGACGTAATATTTCTGCTGTGATAATAGGGAGTTGTAGTAGATCGTTTTTCTCCTCCGCTACAGTATCCCCGAGGAAAACGCCGCAGCTGCTCATGCGCGCCGCTAGCCTTCTCTGCATAGTTCAAGGTCTTGTGGCGGATTACGGAGCGCTATACGGGTGCTTAGCGGGCTGTGGGAACGGTCTACTACAATTCCCTAATATTTCGTGCCACGAAAGCGATACCAGTCGTTTATTTTGGCTGCGTTTTCGACCGGATTTGCTCATTAACTGAAATAGATCTGATATTAATAAACTAAACAATGAACAATATCCTATTTAAATAGAATATATCTGATTGATTTGATGACAAAAAATCAACACTGTTCTCACTGTGGATACAACAAAAGCGCTCAAAGTCATTCCTAGCCAGTCAAGTCGATTCGCAAGAATGTTTCCCCCTGTTTATTAGTAGTCGCGACACCCCCACCCTGCCGCATTTGCACCAGGGGTTTCCCCAGGAATTGAAATTAGGGGGAGTTATTGGGAATAGAGGAGTCGTTGTGAATTAAGAGGGGGGGGGGGGGGGGCTGTACATCCCTCCCAGGGGGTGGGGTGCATAGGAAAATCACTGAATTTAGCTCACTGCACAGTAGAAAGTTGCAACGAGACGGATGACTGCAGAAAAACCCGGCTCACGAGTTGCGCGCACGTGTACAGGAGAGAATGCTAAACAGCACTTCAAATTCGCGCGAAAAAAAAGAAAGAAAAAACCCTTAAAAGCACGACAGTTAAGGGGGTGGTCGTGCGAAAAAAAGTAGGAAAATTAAGTCCAAATACTTACCGTTAGGAACTTTTGCCCCAAAATTTTAAGGTTCTCTTCGCATCGCACCAAAAGGCAAAAACTCGTATTCTTTCTTTTTTTTTTTTGTCGCAAGTTGGTTTTATACGAGTAGCAGTTGTTGATGTCGACGAAAGCCCACGGCCGGACACTTACGATGCTTATCCTCTCGTGAGTCGAAAGTAGGAAATCAGGGTTATGCTCGAGCACGGTTATTCATTAATTGAGTAACATGAAATATCCCCGGGCGAGGACAAACTTGGACACAAGAGTCGGTAAAAGTAGAAAAACAATATAAAAAATAAACCATTCTAGTGAAGCTCGTATCGGAGCTAGAGCAGCAAGATAACGATCGAGCCAAAAAAAAAAAAAAAAGAAAAACAGATTGAGCAAACCGCAAAAACGCGCGCTACCTCGTCGAAGGGAACACGCGACTCGCGCGACATGCGATCATGAAACGGGAAAGAACACAAAGTGACGTCACGAGGACGCGTCGCCGACGTCATCGGACGCATCCCATGACGCGCACACGGGTGGCCCCTTTCCAAGGCCGAATGCGCTCTCGGAGCGGGTTGAACGCACGGCGCCCGCTCACCCGTCCTCCAGGAAAAATTTAGAAAAGGAGCCCGGCGCGAACCCGCCGGTCGTGGCGATACCCGTGGCGCGACGTTTTGAACCCGGCTCGCGTGGCCGCGATCCACGCAGCGCCCGATTAGATACGTAGCTCAAAAGGAACACGACCGCCGCACGCGAGGGATCGAAACCGACGGCCCGACAAGCAGCAGCAGACGACGCCATTGCAGCCGGTTTGTCACGTGACGGCCTCCCACGTGACCTCTCTGGCGAGCGCGAGCGCCCGTCGCCATTGGCTGAGCCCACGTGGTCTCATATCACCCGACGAGCCTCGGGTGGGGAGGGAGGGGTGGCAGGTGTTCCTCTCGCTCCACTCCTCAGGCTTGGGCCACTACCCTCCGCCGCTCTCATCTCCGCGTCGCCTCCTCTCCGCTGCAGACGTCTGTGAAAAGCCGTCGTCTGCGCGCAGCACTTCTCATTCATTCCTCACTTGTTCCGTCGAACGGGATTGGGGTCCGCAGCCGCCGTCGCAAGAATCCCCAGGAATATCGTAAAGAAAACCCGCACGGCGGCGACGAGACAGCCTACAACTTGAGCCATATATGCGGACCTAGCACGAGGAAACTACCACGGAACACCGGAAGACACCCAAGTACAGGTGAGCGTGCAAAGCGAGCAGTCGCTCGGCTCGTGCGAGATCCGCGAACAAAATTGAAACAGAAAAGACGCCGTGACAATCTACATACGAGATAAAAACGAACGAGAACGGGGCCAACCCGGTGTAGTCCGAAAACAAATGGACGCTGGTCGTCCCTTGCGCGCAAAGAACGCCGGTCGAAGTTGACGGGGGCCGGTTGGGTCGCTTCGTATTATTTCGTTTGAAAGGGATGCGAGGCTGGGCGGCCGTCGACGTAGCGCTGACCGGAGGAGAGGCCCGGCGAATTTCGGGCGGCCGGCGAGTTCGGGGCCACCGTCGCGGAAGTTTCTGGTTCACGGTCGCTGCTGCCTCTCCTCCGAGCAGCGGGGGCACTGGATCACGCCAGGCCTTCACTTCCGTCAGCCCACCAGCGTCTCTGCTCGCTGGTTTTCGTTTTCTTTTTTTTTTCTTTGCATTCGCTCGGCTTCCGAACCCTTTCTTGGGGGAGCAGACGCTCGATCGTCTGAGCGAGGTCGCTGCGTCTGCTCATTTCGATTGCGTGTGCTGAAATTCACGTCGTCTGCTTTTGGCCTCTGCTTTTGTCGTCTGGTCGCAGTGCCTACCACGGCGATTCGCTTCTTCTCTCCCGCATCGACGGCGTCGTAAAACGTGTACCTATGTTATGGTGGGCTAGAAGCGCATCGTTCTTGCCCAAAGTAACTGTGCGATAAACCTCCCCCCCCCCCCCCCCACCAAAAAAAAAAAAAATGTTTTTCGCCAAAAAAAAAAAAAAAAGCGCATACAGACACACACGAGGGAATTTTCTGCCGTTGGTTTTCGGTATTGTCGAGTTTAAACAATGGCGAAAAACATAAACGAAGCCATAAGCGCCTCGAGCTTTCGTCCTTAATTAGTACTAATTGTGCCATTTAGCTTCACAGTGTACATGCGCGCCATTATGACGTCACTGGAATCGTAGTGCAAAAGCAGATGCGGAGTTGTCCCGCAGCCTCATCACCGCCAGTTAGTGGCCCTCCGCAATGCGAAAATAGTCCGCTGGGGATCGGGACACATGGCTCACGTAACGCTGACGTCCGTGGGGATCGGGACACATTGCTCACCCGCAAGGAGGACAAAATAGACTCGGGACAAAACGCACCTCTATGCGAACGGGTCCAGCAATCGAATGCTCTCCCCCCCTCCTTCCCTCGTTGTCATGTCTACTGCCTATCCTGGTTGGTCCGCGAAGCTATTTCAAGCTAGAGTGTTGGTGTCGACAATTCTGAACTTTTACCAGACTACAGAAAAAAAAAAAAAAAAAAAAACTGAGTAAATTGCGACAAGCTCGGGTGTGCCCATTGGTCGCAAGACGTCATGCAGCGACGCGCATCGGATGTTCTTGCGCTAATGCAATGTTTGCACGGGAGTACGTCATTCTGTCAAGTCTGCCGGCTCCTGCAGCTAAGTTTCCCTGTTGCAAACTTTTCACAGACAAGAAAAAAAAAAATGTTCGAAGCATGAGGCGGAAGGTGATATTGATCGAAGACCTTCTTAATGCGCAGCTGGTGTAAAAATGTTTATACAACTAAAAGAAGGCTGCGGAATTTTCGGAGGAAAGTAATACTGCAAAAAAAAAAATTTCAAATGCGTTATTGCTGCCGGGACTGGATAGCCTTCGGGAAGTACAATTTCGAATTCGCTCATTTTACGCGTCTTCGTTCCTCGGAAAGTTTGGTTGGCCGCGATGTTTTTGTGCTCACGTGTCCGCGATCCCCTAGCACCTGGGGTGTGTAATTTCGCGCCGTTTCGCGGAACTGCCTTCGAGATATGTACGTACACTTTAGCTTGGAAAGCCCACTCGTCTGTCCGGCAGCCATTATTATAAATCCTCGGGATGCACATGTCCGCAACCGAGGTTTCAAGGTCGTTCGTTCCATGCCCACCAAATTTCTTCCAGTGGTTTCCGCTACGTGCCAGCACGTGCTCGCCTTGGCGTTATTGGCTTAGACACTATTTAATGTAGAGTACAAAAAAAAAACGAAAGCAAAAAAAAAAAAAAAAACCTGGCTAAAGGGCGCAAGTCACTGCCTGAATCAAACGGGAGTAGCCGGCAAAATGGCAGCGCAATAGTTTTAATGCGCAGATGGCAATCGACGCGCAGTAGTATGGAATATCGACCGCTTTGCTTACTTTCTTATCCTTTTTGTTCGTCCCTTTTTTTGGAGAAGTCGGACGTCAGACTTGTCAAGAAAAATCATAGTCACGCGCGAGGAGACCCGCACAAAAACAACAATGGTTACGCACTGTGTTGGCTGGCTCAGCGGAAAAATGATAACAATGACTGCGGTTTTTTCCTTCAAGGAAAGCGCTAGCTCGGTGTCAAAAGAAAGAAAAGAAAGGAATACAAAAACATGCCCCCCTCTGACGCCGTTCTATGCACTTGGCCATGGAATTCTATCCGCGGAGCTTTCTGGAAACTTTGTGCTGGACACAATGAAAGGGCTACAGGCGCGCGCTAGTGTCCCTTGACGTGTGCATCCCCGTCAGGAGACTTTGCAAGGGCTTTTCCGTCGTGCGTGATACCGCGAGAGTACGGGACGGAACCTGCGCTTTAGACGGACGCATGACGCAGTGGTTACATGGTCATCAGCGACAACAGCCGCGAACTGCGTAAATTAAAAAGAAGGTGCCACGAATTGCGTGCTTCGTATACCGCTTAGAATGGATTCCCCGACCTTTGTATAACCTACGAAACACGGATTAGTTTTTCTCCCCACGCAATGGTAGTCGCAGAAAAATATGAGTGCATCACTACTGCGTGGTGCGAAAATCGTAGACCCCAGGCTTGAATTTATACTGCTCTAAATTTCTCGTATACAGATGAGACTAGAGTGCTTGATTGGTCCCGATTACCTCGTAGCGTCGGCTACGTCTTAAAGGGATACTACAACGAAATTTCGGCGCTCATTTTTTGGTCTATATCTGTTCAAAAGAGCAGTATCACATGGAACATACCAATATCTTGTTAAAAAAAGTCTCGAAAAGGAATTTTAAAACGAATTAAACGATTAGCAAAGGGCACCTGGTGGATGTCGCTAACGCCTCGTTTGTAATGCTCGTCTAGGAACCTTGACAGCTAGTGACGGAGGTTGTCTCGACTCCGGCTACGACGAGAGAAGGGGGGAATGAGGAACTCTTCCCGAGAATCCCTTTTGTGTGTCGCAGAAGTCGCTATTGTCCCCCTACAAGATTATAGAAGATTAACCCGTCACTCAAAATTCCTACAAAAGCAGCCGCTTCGGTGGCTGGAACGACTAGGCCATCCTCTCGGCGTCAGCCTCGCCGTAGCTTTGCTCGTCTCGACACGACCTACGTCACGATTGCGTTGGATGTCACGTGCTCTAAGCTGGGCCTTCTCCGAGCGCTTGCCAGAGACAGCCACCAGGATCAAAATACAAACGTGCGATTGTCATTTACGGATATTGTGGATCATATTCAACCTATTTTTGAACACGACGGGAATATTTCAAATTTTGTTGAAGTATCCCTTTAAACGGGTACCCGGCGATTTTTCGAGCTACCCCGACTAACTATATTTTCGGAGTCACCGGCCTTTACCCTTTCCTGTATGCTATGTAGTATCGCCAAATTCAGAAAATATATTGTAAAAACGATGCGAAAACTAACATTCAAATATACCCGGGCTTTTCGCTGCCGTGACGTTAGTGCCAGGCAGCCTTGCTGGTCGAGCGTACGGTCTAAACAGGGACTATGCAGAGCATTTGTTTCGGGCTGGTGCGCGGGTGCTGCAAGGAGTTTCCAAAATTATCCCTTCGACAGCATGAAACTGCTCGTAATCGGTTGGGAACAAAGTCTACAGTCCAAAGAGTAAACCCTTGCCTTGCCCCGATGTCACTTTTTCATTGTTTGCACTAGAGACTTTAACTTTGAAAAACAAGGTGAGGACCAAAATTGTAAATTCAATAAGTTCGCGAGAAAAAAAAAAAACTATTTTGGTCCAATATTGGGGTTACTATTCCAACGAGTTTTGTTGGTGTGTTTAGCAAGTTTTTAGGCAAATCGAGGACTATGAAGAAAACGCCGGAGTAGTACTCCTTTAATCTGAAACAAAGTCTAGTGTCGTACGTTCCTGTAAAGTAAAAAAAGAAGAAAAAAAAACGTTCCAACTGAATACCGGTGCACCGGCCCTTTTGTTTACCGTGGCCGTCAGTATAAAATATTGTCAGATGCGGGTAGCGAAGCGTGCAGTCTTCCGGCCAACATCGCACTTGGGTAAATAAACAAATACGGCTACAACTCGCGCCACCAGTGTGCGTAATCAGTTTCCCTTAACGCTACGAGCCACCGCAGCAACCCAATTCAAAAATGTCTAGCGGACGTTTATTCGTAAAGTGTAATATATATACCGTATTTTCCGGACTATAGTCCGCACCCGGTGTATAGCCCGCAGGGGCAACTTCAAGGTCAAAAATAAAAGATTTTGCTTAGATAGCCGCACCCGGTGCATAGTCCCCACTCGGTGCATAGTCCGCACCTGGTGCTTAGTCGACACGAAAATCTTCTCATACGCGGCACACCTTGACATATGACTGCTTTCGTAGCTCACAAAGAAGCTTGTATTATACATAAATCATAACTTACATACTCTTTTATTCACAAAATCCGTCTCGTCTCGTCATAATCAACGATATTGAAAACCAAAATTCCTGTATAGTCCGCACAGCCTGAATTTTCAACTTTTAAAGATGTATAGTCCGCGGACTATAGTCCGGAAAATACGGTATATATATATATATATATATATATATATATATATATATATATAGGTGTCCCAAAAAAATACTTAATGTTGTTTTCTCCGGAAAAAAAAAGAACTAGGCATTACCAAACGCCGAAATGTAACCCTAGCGACCCGAACCAGGTACGCCAACGTTTCAAAGGTAACCGTTGTAAGAACTAAAATCTCAGATAACCTAAATTACAACTTTTGGATGAGAGAACGATTACCTCTCAAAGTTTGGCATCTGGTTTCGACAGCTATAGCACTACATTTGGGCGGAGAATTAGCGTTCAGCGATGCATAGAGCGCGAAGGGGATGTCAGAACGCCGAGCTCTGGTTGGAATGATAGTGTTTAGACCTAAAGCTGTCTTTCCCTCCACTGCACTCGTCGAACGCGTTCGATTGCGAGAGCCGGACGCCAGCGTTCCGCATTTTAACGCCTTCGAAGAGTGCGAGACAGAGGCAGCTAGCTTTAGGTCTACCCACTATTCGATCCAACCAGAGCTCGGCGTTCCCTCCCTTTCTTTGCGCCTGCTAGCGCGCGGTTCACCATGTTCTTCCTAACTCGCCCCACCGTGGCTGTGTTCGAAATCTTCCTAGTGACTCCGGCGGGTCGTGTCACGTGACAATCCAGATGGAACAACGTTGGACGCTGGTAATTTTGAACGCCTAGGTACAGAACCGTTACTCGAGAGCGAGGTCGAGTCAAATCCGCCATGTTCTTCTTAACCGGAAACGGAACGCGGGCACGGCCCAATGGGGAAAGCGCGTCGGCGCATTAATCGCTGTCGCTACTCTGCAAAGCGTTTATCGAGGGACACCTACGCCTCGTGTCTCTTTGGGACAGGAGGCTCGCGCGTGACATGGCATTTTTTTTTTTACGCCAAGTTGGAGTTGCTCACGGTACGCTTGGCTCTGATTGGCTGTTGTCGTACGAATATTCGTTCGAATGTCCAATGACGTGGTTGCAACAAACGCACCCTTAGTTCTTTTCTTTCTTTCTTTTTTTCTTTATATAAAATGACATATTTGGATTGTTCCGATGTCTCCGATAACGATACTTGATACTGCACCGCTGCTTTTGTGCATGCATGCATCGTATCGTTATCGGGGCTATCAAAGGTATCGGAACGATCTACCGAAACTCTATTACTTACCTGTTAAGATAAGACATTTTCGGGGACGAACTGGGCGAATGCCTCGTTATTGTGGGCAACTCAAATTATGTTTTTTGTTTTGTGTTGAGGTGTGGGGAGGGGTGTCTATATTAACGAGACACCATTCTATATACACTCTGTTCCGTTTTGACATGTAACGGTTGACTGTGCCTTTGGCAGCGATGCTGTTGTATTTTCCGTGTAAGGCGAAGCGTACCGCCGTTTGAAATCGCGCTAAATAAAGTTCCTTATCAATCTATTCATAGCTCGGAGGACGTCACGTGACCTTCCGGCTGAACGGAGGCAGCTACGCCAACACTGCCTAGATAAGAGGGCCATAGTAATGAACTCTAAACGTCACCGTATAGAGGCGGATGCGGGTCGCAAACACGTACGCGAAAAGACTCGCTCGGATTTTCTGCACCGCCTCCTCCTCCTTCTTGCCGACCCCCCGCAGTCCTATGGCATACTTTTCTTTTTCACCGGAGACTCCCGAGGTTGCCCCCTTCCAGGTGTGGCCACTACGCATGCTCAGAAATCGCTTTTGCGTGAGGCGAAGTGCCTGCGCGTGGGACCTGCGCACGGCACCGCAGCAACTTCACGTGGGACCTGCATGCGCGCGCGGACGCTGCGTCTGCCGAGTCCCGAGATATCTCGCAAGTTCTCAGGAACTGCTCCGATTAGTCCAACTCGAATTTCATGGGCCGGCCCGTCCTGCCAGACTCGCGCAACGCGCGCTGCAATTCTACTCTCGGCAAAAAACGACGTTGACGGCGGTTTGGGAGTTGCACGATCTTGGGTTTCGTTTCTTCGGCAGCTTCTTTTCGGGCCTTTTTTCTGCTCTTTCACTATGAGAGAGTGGGAGATGAGGAAATGGAGTGAACGGTGAATGGCTTGCACGGCGGCCCTTTCCCCTTGATAGAAGTATGCTGTCACTTAAGGTTCCTTCCACACGTGGGGCTTCTTATGACCGAGTGCGACCCCTTGTGGTCTCTTAAAACGACAGAACACACTGGAGCCCATCTATCGGCTGGCCGTGGAACACTCGCGATTTTTTAGTGTTGCATTTTCTTTTTCGCTCATTGCTACTAGTTTCAAAAATCTTTTGGCAGTATTATAAACGACCGTTTCTCATACACTACGTGATCTTGCAAAATACCGGAAAACCTTCGCTCTGGGGAAATGCAGTTACAGGACCACTTCACAGATGGCGCCAGTTTGCTAGTGTGTTGCCTCGTCGCAAGAGATCACTAGAGGTCGTAATGCATTCGGTCGTAGACAGTCGCTAGTGTGAGAAGCAGGCTCTAGCCTCTCTTTACGAAAAGTAACCTTTATCGATGCGTGGTACGCAATATCTAAAGTTGCGACACGGGCGCACGTTGAACGTTGCGTGACTGATTGACATTTAGGCAAATATTTTTATGCGAGATTCACGCATGGTGCATGAAATTGGTTGCTAAGAAAGAGCGCATGCGTTCGACGCAAGTTAGAAATCTTTACATAGCGTAACGAATGGCAGATGATGAGGCGACGAATGAACAGAAACTAAACGTTTAATTTGGCGAACTTGTGCCGAAAACAAAACCAGGAAGAGGTAGCGTCGCAGGCGTCGAAAGTCGACGGAGTAGCACGATCAAGCGCAAGATCGAGACTCACTTGTACGGCACGGCGCAGCTTCTTTTAAGAGCCTGGAATATTCTGCCTCGGCTCTTCTCGAACTGTACATTCTGCACACGAATAGTTCCCGTGTATTTCTATTGCTGGGACTTTAGTAGGACGTCTTGCCATTTAGAACTGGTCATCTTCATTGTCTATAGCCCCGCGAACAATATGCCCTCAATAGCAAGATTCTACTTAAAGCATTCGAGTGCCCCTTTATCGATTGAACTCCGATCATTAATTCATTAATCGCGACGCACTAGACTATGAAATATTGTGTCGCGACCCCTCTTCCTTCCCTTCCCGGACTTTTCACGATACCAGAAGCTTTTGCATTCAGTGCGTGAACAGTAGCACACAAATTTGACGCTGAAACTTCATTTCATAGTGTTAATCAACTAAACCTAAAACTACCATGAGAGAGAGAGAGAGAGAAAAAAACGCATGCCAGCAGCAATAAATTTTCATAATAAGTAAACTTCTTTCTTTTAGCTTTTTTTTTTTAGCGATTGCAGTGTTTGATAATTGCCAGTTCCGGCATGGCATCAAGCTACGACCTGTGCATTAATTGCGTCAACGCCAGAAAAAAAAAAAGGAGCTATTTTTTTTTTTTTTTTTAAGCTTTTGAGCCGTATAGGGACTCTACCTTACAGATTGTTTCTCAAACATAAAAAACATGTCCAATAAGACTGCCACGGCAGGGAGAAACAATTTTACAACAGGCTATATTCCACGCGTCAATCATCTCTCCAACCAAAAAGAACCGAGAAACGGAGCTGAGCTAGCTAAGCGCCTTTTGTTATGGGCGGACCTAGAGCAGGGCTGCCTCAACCTAAACTCCGTTTATATTGCGCAAAACTTTTTTTCGTCAAAATGTTTGTTTTTAAACTGAAACATAAGCTCAAAAGTGGAACTCTTTATCTTCAGTTTTTAAAAAGAAAAACAGAAAAAAAAACCTCCTGTCTCTTTCCACAGCAGCAGCGAAAACAACAGCAGCAGCAACAACAACAACATAATGTGCGGTTTAGCAAAGACCTCAAGATAGAGAAATTAATACGATCATTTTACATCTTAATTATATGAAAAATGGATATAAACATCATGAATAAGAACAGCTAGAACACACATTTCTCACACCCTCGCATGAAATGTTTCTATTCAGATCACTGCAACAATTTAAAAGACCCCCGAACCCTTAAACTGTCACCGAATGTAGCTTATAGTGCGTGATCAACTTGTCTTCCCATTGAACCCATCGCGCTTTAGCTACTGCGGCGTTTACAAGGAGCTTCCGGGGGGTGTAAGTGCGGCGTTTACTCCCTCCAAGAAGGGAGTCGCTAACGAGCTGTCGTCTCGATGGCGTCTGTTGCAGGAACCGATTTCCCGATCCGAGGGTGCGAACGTCTTCCTACCGAGAGATGTCTTTCGCTTCAGCGACACAAAAGCGGCGTGATCTCTGGCCTTTTTTTTTTCCTTTTCTTTTTTCCCTTTCTTTTTTCTGTGTGTGTTTTAATCTCTTATGTCTTGCCACATACGCCTTTGGGCGGTAGTCGGACGATAAAGAGAAAGGCTCTCTTTGTATTTCCTCATTTCATCGTGGCTTTTGCCAACGAGACTCGGGGAAAAGTGTCGATCAGCGGCGACGCTCGGCGCCTCGGATAACGATGATGGATGCAGTTGATGATGATGCTCACTGTTCCCGGACACCTTGTTCGTGTTCCTCCGCATGACTGGCTGTATATGGATGGCGCGAATCAGGGCAGTCCATGATTGTCTTTCTGTTTGTGTTGGGGGGAGGGGGGTACATTTTTTTTTAGGGGGGCTCCAGGGTGCAGGCGCGGTGTGTAGTATATATATATATATATATATATATATATATATATATATATATATATATATATATATATATATATATACCGCATAATTGTGTAGGGACGTCGGCTTCGAATAGCGCGGGTATATTTGAATATTGGTTTTGGCATCATTTTTCTCTCGCCAATTTCGCAATAGGGAGTGTGCGTAGATCGTTTCTTCCGTCCCGCCGTTTCTTCCGTCCCGCAACGCTCTCCGCAACCCGCTACGACATCCGGTACTCTGCAGTGAAGGTCAGCAGCGCGCAGGCGCGGCGTCTTCGTTGCGGAGAGCGTAGCAGAGTGGGGAAAACGATGTACGAACACTCCCTAATAACCACTCTAAATTTCGCGATATGAAATTTTCGGTGATACTGAAATAGTGTTATAATACTCCGTCTCGCTAAAACCGTGCAGTACAGCCCAAAGCTAGAGGGGAGAGAGCGTGTCCCGACCTGTTCAAGAGGAGGGAAAGGAGGGGCAGGGAACCCAGCCTCTCTCTCCTGCTCCTCCTTTTCCTATTGAATTCGGTTCGGACACGCTCTCTCCGCTCTAGCTTTTGGCTGTACTGCACGGTTTTAAGTGGGACGGAGTATTCGCGACTTCACGGTTTTAAGTGGGACGCAGTATTCGCGACTTCCAAGAAACGCTCGACCCCAGAGGCAGCAAACCGTTTTCGAGCCCATTCACTGGGTTTGAGGCTAGATTCTCACCGGCGTCCCTGTTAACCCTAACCGAGTGGACTGTGATTTGGATAGGCGCAGTTTCAAACGCTGCTGGCGGCTAAATTCTCGTCTTTTCCCGCTGCATTTGTTTCATGGTGCATGTTTCTTCCCCGGGGTTATTGAAAAAGCATTGTACCACATTTGAAAAAAAAGCAATAAAAAAAACCTATAAACTATTTTTGTTGGGCACGCGCGCGACAGAACGAATGCGACTGGAATGTATCGTTCTATCTAGTTTTTTGTTGTTTTTCACGATAAGTTTTGACGGCGCCGCGCGATTCGCCGCATGTCAAACGACAAAGCGCTTAGCTGTCGAAAATAATTTACAACAGAAGATAGCAGAAAGGCATGCATTTAACGTGTTTACCGATGGACAGGACACGGACTTACAATTTAGCAAATGTGAACATTCGAACAATAAGTGTACGTACCACACGATGCAGCGTTATCCAAAAAGGATTTATATGAGAAAGATCTCAAATAACAGTCACAGTCCACGACAGTCGCATCTTGACGATCGGACGGAATCCAAGCTCACTTCGTTTTGGGGCACGTTTTGGGGAGGGCTTCCTCTTTTCACAGCAGCACTAAAACTAACGCGACTGACCCGTTTCCCCCCCTAGCCCGGACAACTATTTTTGGAGATGACTGAGGATTCTACGCGGATTATCTCTGGGAGGGGGGATAACAATGTGCGCCAAATCGCATCGAGGGCCGTTCGACGTCCTTCACCTCCTTCGTTTCCCGTGAATGTCTAGCAGAAAAGCTTGAATGGCAAGCACTTACCAGCCTTATTTCTCACAATGGAAGATAACACAAAAAGGGTACGCAGCACGCATACAAAAAAAGTTAAGTGGAAACTTTGAAGAAGGGCGAGAAAACGTCAATGCAAAACCGCAAAAATGTAGGTAGAGCACCGCTCTGAGCGGGTCTTCACAGTCCAAGAGAGTGGCAGAAAATTTGTAGCTGATAGAGGGCGCGAGAGTCGTATCAGCATCAGCAACATGGCGGCGGCCTAGGGGCGTTTTTTGGAAAGGTGTATAGACCTTTTCTGCAAGTGCGCGGCCATCTTGAATTGACGTCACTTCCAGTATGGACGAAAACATTGTTTTGCCTTTGCCACGCCAATAGAGGGAATTTAGGATATAACCGTAACCGTCGCACTTTCTCGTTTTGCCTCCCCTTTATTTTTTTTACTATTTGCAGGTGGAAACGTTTTATTTTTTCGTCGCCCATATCGAATACGCCTATTAGGTGGCTGGGGACGAGAGTACACAAAAGGTCTTATAGACCTTTTCTGTGTACTCTCGTCCCCAGCCACCTAATAGGCGTATCCAGTATGGGCGCTGGTCGGCAAAAATGGCGGACGAAAGGAGGTCGTTTTCGTCGTTCAGCACCAGCGTAAAATCGGTGTTGCATAGGAAAGCAAAAACGATTTTTCGACGGTAGAAATTACGTTATTCTAATCAGTGCGTAGGAATGACATGGTGGAAGCATAAAAAATTAGTGGAAAGATGTTCGTTTCTATGCTGCCTACGAGAACCAAGCAGCGATAGCAGACGACAGTCGAAACGACCTCCTCTCTTCAGATTCTTGCCGTTGCCGCTACGCGGCGTCGAATTCGTTCTAACCCCTTTAACGGAGTTATGACTTGCCGCTAGACAACAGCGTCGCTGTAATTACCAGCGCGGGGCGTCGGAGGCGGTCGAGATGTGGCCGTGTGCCATACGCGGTTCGACGAGTCCTCCGTGGCGACCTTCACCCCGCGCTGCTCGGCTCGGTGCCCCCGAGAGATGCCGACCGAGCGCCGAGATTCGGGAGCGGCGTGTCGCTGGGTGTCGCGCCCTATTCCCTCCCGACCGGACGCGTATTCGGAAAAACTCGCCAAAGCAACAGGGCCGATTTCGGCACTCTGCTTTGCGCGTTTTCACGAACGTCACCTGGTCTGCATGGTTTACGGGGGCAGAGAGAGGAGTGGGAGGGTCCCGAGGCCTAGCTAAACACGCCTCGGTGAGTGGCGCCGCCATAAATCGGGCGATGCGCGTAAAAACTCGCCAATCAGGGACCGGAATCGACCTGTCGCTAAATGACCCCGAAGTAAATAACCAACATAAGGCGTAGACGAACGCGCGTGCAAGATGCCGTTTGTTTTAGTCCTTTGATTCGGAGCAGTCACTGCTGCAGACGAGCTTCCACAGTTCTTTTGTAACGTGCATTCCGCACCCTCAATATTGCCGGTCTTAGCAGCCTATTAATGTGTGCTCGTTCTGAGCATGCGCTCTAGACAGCACCCACAAATATGGCGCCCAGTGAATACCCCTTATTAGTTTTGTCAGCTTCTCCGCGAGCTTCTCCAGATATTCCGGTGTTTCCGGCAAGGCTCAACTGTTCGCGCGGTGCCTCGATGCGTCCATCTTGCCTCGATTTCTGTTCCGTCCGAGCTGATGGAAGAGCGTTTCAACTTCGCCGCCATTTCGGATCTCGCGGTGTCTTCTGCCGCCGTCGACATGGGGAGCGACTAAGAGTACCTTCGTCCTGCAAAGGAGTCGGTTGAGGTACCCTGGCCAGGCCCATCACCCGTCAAACTCTGATGTGTCTAAAATATATATAAGACGGGATGTCTTTTTTTACCGTACGAAGGATGTTTTGGGGGAGAAAAGGCCTACGAGTTGGCTTTGGCCTCACGTGATCGGTTCGTGAAGATGAAAGGAGGTCGAAAGCAATCCCCGGCTATTGCGCAGTCTCTCTCTCTCGAATTCGACCTTGGCGCTCCGTCGCGGAGAAGTGATCTTGAAAAGACCTCTTTTGCGCGGCGCTATGTTTAGAATGATCGTGAGGATAAAAATCGTGAGAAAAAGAAAGCCGACGAAATGGTCTCTAGAAGAGGGGGGGAAATCCTCCCGAGCCACTCCCTCACCCTCCGACGGGCTCTTGACGACGACGTCGATGCCAAGCCCGCGGTGATAAGCTGGTCTTTTAGCATAAAGGGGCAGCGCCGCTCCTCCAGGACGCCGCAGGGAAATCCAGGACATTTCTTCGAGTCGTTCAAAAAAGAATCCGAAAAAAAAAAGAAAAAAAAAGCGACGCAGCAGATGTTTATCTCGGGTGGATAAAGTTTGCGTACGAGGCGTAATAGGCATCGTCCGAACGTTCGGGATTGCGTAAGCCGTTGACGTCACGAAGGGGGCATCTCGTGACGCGGTTTACCCGAAGGGTCCCCCGCGGGACGTTTTGTTGTGGCCTGCCTGCCGTCCACGGTGGAGGCCCCCGACCACCGACCGTCACCACCCTGGACGACACCGAGGATTATTGCAAACCTGGAGGGCTTTCAAAACTATTTCTGCCCGTGCGTGCATTGCGGCCCCAAGTTTTGCTGGAAAATTGACGTCACTTGAAGTCAATTAATTAATATGCGCGTGTTTTTATCTTCCTGCTAGACAACTCTTTAATAAACAAGATAAACGATCGCTCTTTTAAATGCTGCATTCTTCGTGTTAAGGGACTCGGCAGATGGTGGTCGCTGCCAATTTTGTTGAAACATTTAGTTTTCGTAAGTATGCCGGCGAATGAATATATATATATATATATACGAGGGGCGTTCGTATTATCGGCACAAAAAAATTGAAAAAAAAAACGGAACAAAACAGGCATCAACATGAGCGCGCGTCCCTCTAGTTTCCGCACAATATAAACATCGCATGCTTTGTTCGAGGACAACACCTCAGTTTATGACACTTTGGTTAAATGGCACAGACGCTCCCAGCGTGGCCAAATAAGAAGAAAGCATTTCAAGGACGGCGACCAAGTGATTGCTCAAGTGGAGCGATTCCTGAACACTCAATACGAGGAGTTCTATAACAATGGCTACCGGCATGTGGTGAATCGCTGGAAAAAGTGGGTAACTTTTGGTGGCGAACATGTAGACAAAGTCTCAACTGAATCTCTCTTCCTTCGTGACAATAATACGAACTTTATGAACGCCCCTCGTATATATGAGGGAACGCCGCTTTTTTTTTCCCCACAAATTTCGAGTGACGGTTTTCTAGGGAGACAAAGGCGATGACTGGGACGCACACAAAAGAGAGTGAGCAGGGAGTTCCTCTCGCTCCTGTAATTGCGACGTGCTTCCATACCTCTGATCGGTTCGAGGGTTGTTCGCCCTTTGCCAAGTTCCGCTGAAAGGAAGTTTTTTTTGGATCCATTCAGTAGATAATTGCAACGAGCCTCACCAATGCTCCTGCGTCCACCCAGCAAAGCGTATCCGCTGTTCCCCCCGGGCAAGGGAGCGATCTTCGAACCCCGGGCCGCCCTGTTCGAACTAACCGAACCTTTTTTTTTCGGATTCCCGGTTTGAGGGCTCTTTGGTGTGAAGAAGCGTGGGCGTGGCAGCACGCGAGCTACAGTGACCCGGATCCCGGAGACTCGCTTGTGTTGCCCGTTGCGGCTTGGTGCTAGTGGAAAAGAAGCTTTCCCCCCTCCTCTTCCTCGTCTTTTCTTTCCTCGAGTATCCCGTCGTCACGATAGTCCTCGTGCGGGAGGTGCCCCTCCTGCCGAAGGATTTCCTAGAATGAAAATAGAAACGGTAGGGAAATGTATCTTTACTTTGCGTTGATCCGGAACCCCAAGGATATGTCCGCGATGCTTCCTTCTAGCTCGGAACGGTCCGGTTCAGCCCGCAATCCGCCCTCCGGGAAGTCTGAACCCGAACATTGCTTTCGAGGGGTGCGACGTCGTCGGTCACGTATGGATTTCAACGTTTGGGGCTCCGGCGCTCCTCGCGAAAAGCGGAGGCCCACGATGAGAAAGCGCCGATGATATCCTTATACGCTTTTTTTCGCGTCGCCAGCCTCGTGCCCGCTGCACGTTTGGAAACCTCGGCGTACTCACGCCATCTTTAAAAAAAAACAAAAAAAAACTAAAAAAGTTCTTGAGGAAAAAAAAGATTTAGAGGTGAATTTTAGAGTAATGTAACACGGACGAGCCATCCCAACCAAGCCAGCTCTGTGAACGTAGCACGCCCTCCGCGCCTTTTCCAAGGTCACGTAACACGCGACCTTCGATTGCTTTCGATGGCGTCTGCTGTTGGCGCACGAAAGTGAACCGGACTAAAACAGTTTTTTTTTTTCCCAAAATGATTTTTTTTTCTATCATTTTATTTGGTAGGAATACCCGCACTCCTACCGGTGTGTGTATGATGGCAGATGGCGCTGCGCGCATATACGTGTTAAAGCCCCTTCGTGTTTGAAAAGTAGCGCAAGGTGCGTCGATGCAATGCGCAGCGCAGCACTGAGCTAGATTTCGGACGCCATGTTCTTCCCGGAAGTGGCGCGCGGCACGTGTCTCGAGCATTTCCACAACAACGAATGGCGCCACGTTTTTTTTCAGGACATTGAGGGGTTTTAATACGTGCGCGCGGCCCCGATTGCCGCGCGCATGTCGGGTCGCTATGCAGCCCGGCACATTGATGGGTCGGTGGAGCGAACGAGCCAATAGGGTGTATTCACTGGCGGCCATATCTGTGTGCGCTAATGTTGATGCCTAGCTTCTACAGTTATTTTGCAACGTGCACCCCGCACCATCAAGAGTGCCGGTCTTGGCCCCCTACTAATGTGAGCTCGTTCTGAGCATGCGCTCTAAACAGTGACCTCAAATATGGCGGCCAGTGAATACCCCCCTCTATGCATTCGCGAGCATTGTGACACGTGGCACAGGATGTAACGTGTTCGCAGCTGACAGCTCTCCGAAACAATGGCCTCCTTTTTTTTTTTTTTTTTTTCTCTTCTATTTGCGCGCTCGTTTTGTCCCCGTTCTTTTCGCTATAGCTGCGCCGGTTTGGGAATGACGCGAAGGCTCACGGAACCCGCGATAACATCGAACGAAAAGGCAAATCCGAGCTTCGTACATTTTATTGATGTTTTTGTTTCGGTTTTATCGTTGATGTGGGAGCGAGGATTTTCCGCAAATTCCGATCGCTCCACGTTGGCATTTCTCGTTTAAAGCAAAATGCCAAACTAATTTTTATAGCGCAAGAAAAAAAAAACGTTCTTTTCACTGAAAGTTGGTCATTTTATTTATCGGAAGGGATAATTAAGCGAGTGTGTGCGTATCCATATTGAAGCGGTGCGACTGGACACGGACGAGGCGAAGAACTTCACCTACCTCGTCTTTCCTGTTCTCCGCGCGCTCGAAGGATTCTCTCGATGTTCGGGATCATCGTAGATGCTGACTGCTCGCTTCTTGCGTTCGATCTAGAGGCTGGCTTCACCTAGGGTGCCTTCATGTGACATTGAGGCACTTTATACTCGGTTTCATACTTGGTGTGCAACGCTGTCAAAGCTACTGGCGCGAGCGCATGGCTTCATCTATGGTTTTGTTTGCGCGAGAACGCGTGCAAAAGATAAACGAGATCAAGCCCTATGCTCGCGCCAGTAGCTTTGACAGCGTTGTACACTAAGTATGAAACAGAGTATAGGTTCACCACATTCGCGTTCTCTCGTAACCGTACACTAAAAGTAGCGCAAGGTACGCCGATGCACGAGGCACGTGCAACGTGCAGGCCTTGGGAAGAATATACGGCTCTGGGAAGATCGGCACAGCGCAGCACTGAGCTAGATTTCAGACGCCATGAATTTCCCAGAAGTGGCGCGCGGCGCGTGCCTTGAGCATTTCTACAACAATGAATGGCGACACGATTCCTAGGATAGAGAGAGGCTTTATGCACACTCAGAGCCGTGTATTGGGAGAGTTTGGCCAATAGGCGGAGCAAAGGCCGCCGCCAGCGCCAAATATTCCCCCCACGCTTAGAGCGTAAGCTAAATTTGTGACACAGCGTCGACCAATCAGGAGACCTCTACTCCATCTCACAAATGTCTGCAGTGAAGACAAAGGCACAGGCGCGTGAGCCTAGCTCAGCGAAACGCTTTTGTTCGTACGAGACCTCGTGCATAGGAGGCACTTTCCAAAGCCACGCGCTCGTGCCCATGCCTTTGTCTGCACTGCTAGAACAGCGTCCTGAGACTGGCTGAAAGAAAGCAGTGCAAAGGGTGGGGTGCGCGAGCGTCTTGAGACGCGGAGTTCCGCTCGGCACGGCTTAAATTATACTTCGTTTCACTTTATCTGCGAGCGAAGCCAAAGCCAGAAGCGCGAGACCAGCGCTTTTTGCATTTCTCCCCAGCTCGCGCGCTCGAGCATAGCCTGAACGCACGGAGCTTCCGTGCTCGCGCTTCCAGTTTTGCCTTCGCTCGCACATAAGGTGAAACGAAGTATAGTCGTGTCACATATTTAGATCACACGACCACCGCTAGGGGCTGTTTCGCGGCCTGTGGTTGGCCCCGAGATGCTCGCCTATTCAAACCAATGTATGGCCAAACTCTCTCAATAAACGGCTCTGTGCACACTGGCACACGGATGCCATCTATCGGGGAGGGATACTTCTGTCTACAGTCGGTAATCCACCCATTTCTTTCCACTTTAGCGAAGCAAACGTTGGAGAGGGCGTGACCTCCTTTCCAACGTTCGCTCCGCCAAAGTGGAAAGGGGGGACCTTCCCCCCCCCCCTCCCCCCCTCGAATTCTTCTTTTCGGTGTTTGCGAGATGTAATCTTCACTATCTAGGAGACGCAGTCGCTCGCGACGTAATAGACCATTTGCTATATCCCCCAAGTGCCCCGGCCCGCGCTAAAAGAATCATGGGAACGGTGTTCCTTCATCTCCTTAGTGATCGGTAATTTCGACCCTCTCCTTGGTTACACAGCTTTCGAGTGTAATTCGGAGTCACCCTGAACAAGCGCCTGATATACCCCAATGACCTAGGCTGTCATATCGCTCTTAAAATTTCTCCTCAATGTCAGCGTTTTTGATACTGTGCGTGCTGTCCACCCTTCAACCTGGGTGGGCTGCAGAAATCTCTTACATTATTATCATGCTGATATTAAGTTGGAAACGCTAAAAATGCTATAAACAGCCCCGCGGACTCCGAGCTAAATCCTGGTTTTTGTTGTGAATTATCGGCTTTTTAAGCAATTCCTGCTCAAACAACAATCTCGAGAATGATAATATTTTAAGAGGTTTCTGCAGCTCAGCCAGGTTGAAAGGTGGGTCGCATGCGCAGTATCAAAATGCTCACATTGACGAGCAATTTTAAAAGTGATATGACAGGTCCTTGGGGTATATCAGGTGCTTGTTGAGGGTGACTCCGAATTACGCTCGAGAACTGTGTAACCATGGAGTTGGTAAAAAATTAGCGGTCACTAAGGAGCTGAAGGAACACCGTTCCCATGATTCCTCGAGTGCGGGCCGGGGCGCTTGGGAATATAGCAAATGGTCTATTACTTGGAGCCCACGACGAACGCATGATACGTAGAAAATCGTATCTACGCGGGTTGGAATTGTTCCGGGGATGGCCTATCGATGGCGCCAGTGTGTTATGCTGTTACGCTACTGTGTGAAGCGGCCTGATTCCGTCACGCTGGGCACGAC
Source organism: Ixodes persulcatus (assembly GCA_013358835.2). Taxonomy (NCBI): domain Eukaryota; kingdom Metazoa; phylum Arthropoda; class Arachnida; order Ixodida; family Ixodidae; genus Ixodes; species Ixodes persulcatus. Next base: position 220,517 of record JABSTQ010008368.1, on the reverse strand, counting down.
GCCCAAAATCGTCTGCCCTTTGCGCACCTCTTGCGTTTTTCTACCCTCTACATGCGCCCACGTGCTTTTCTCTTTCCCCGCGTCGCGCTCTCCATGTCGGTCGGAGGGTCCATTCTTGCCTTCCAATGCGCCAAGGACGCGGTGTTTTGGGCCACTTGCTCTCCGCATGGCCGTCTGCTCACCGGCGGGTCTTTCCTCTTCGCAGAACACGATGGCGGACGAAGACGTGGTGATCACGGGCTTCTCGGCCTACTTTCCCCAGGCCAACCACCTGGCCGAGTTTCGGAAGAAGCTCTACGATGGCGTCGACATGGTCACCGACGACGAGGCACGATGGCCCAGAGGTACGTCACGCCGAACAATCCGCCCCTGCTCCGGGCTTGTCTCCCAACAGCGTCTCCCTGGCCATGGAGCCACTGCAAGGCGGCGCCAGTGCATAACTCGGTGAACGCTCCCCCCTACTTATTGCGAGAAGAAAAACAAAAATACTACGCAATATACGAGTGCGATTGAAAGATTCTCCGCCTTCTGCAGCTAATCATCCGCCTTCTGGTTGTAGAATATATTTGAATCGAGATCTTTCCAAACCCGAGCCTCTCGCGGATTATTGCAACCTCGGCCGATTTGCGATTCTAACATCCACTGTCACTCGTCTATCCGACAGAATCATGCACTCCCAACGTCGGCATTAGTCGTGAACGCGAACGGTGTCCTTTGTATCTGACATTGTGCGTCCTTCCGTATTCATTTAAACGTTTTTCTTTTTTTTTTTGTTTTTGTTCTTTTGCGACAAAAGACGTTTTTTATGCTGTGCACAAAGTCTTCGATAAATATTGGCACCAGAGACACCCTCAGACCACGAAAAACAAAGTGCCTTGTGTGGCAAGTGTTGTGCTCTGTTGCTAATGGCAAGTGGGGCAGCCGTGCCCGACGTATAATCCGCAAAAGCAAATGTCGTCTCAATTTTTGTTTTCTTGCATAGTTTGCAGCGGACCCGCTGCATTCATTATTTATTGGGCTACGATGGAATTCCGGTAGTTTTAATCGTAACTCACATTTTTAGAGTGCGTTCAGTTACCGGTACTTGTTCAAATTGTGTAGACGAATGCGCAGATGTGCGTATGCACTTCGTCTCATCATCGATGTCACGAGCCTTCACCAGCTCAAACGTTCTCGTGAGTAGATCAATCGAAACTTTTTATCGTGTCGTTCAGATCAATCGAAGCTGTGCCAATATCTTTTCCGCGTTTGCAGAGGAGCTGTCGTGGCTAAATAAAGAAGAAAAAAAATTGTAACGTATTTTTAGTTCCTTTTGTAAAATAGTGAGAAAAAAAAAAAAAAAAAAACTAATATACACCGAATGTAAGTGCGCGCACGAGCTGGTGTAAATTGAACATGACATAGACCCTGAGAGTTCAAATAGACATACACTGAAAGGTTTGGAGACCTTCCAGTGTATGTGTCGTTTCATCTTTACCTGCAGTCTCGCGGTTTATGTGCATTGATTGGGCTCACCTATAAAAACGTAGCTGTTTTTGTAGCTGCACAAAATAAGCTTTTTCGCTTTTTTTTTTTTTTTGCGATACAAGCTACTATTTGTTATAAATATTGCGTAGATTTTATCGCGCAAATACGCCGAGACCTTTACTCTAGTTATGCACAGAGCGCGCCAGAACTACTTGATAGATGGCGCCAGTGTGTCACGTAGTGTGCTGTGCCAAGACGAGTGTTTCCGAGGGTCGGGGGGTCACGTGGTGCAGGTTCGCAATGCGAGCTGCGAGGAGGTGACGTTTGCGCTTTTACGCCTCTTCGCCACGCGACAGCGCGATATATGTCCGCACTTTGCAACCATGCAGGAGCCGTCCGCCATCATTGATATGCAAACGCTCTCCATGGTTTTTTCAATCTATGCGTTTACGAGGGAACGCGACACGTTCGACCCGAGTCGAAGGCGCCTCATCTGTGAGCAGAAGGATTCACCTCGAGCCACGTCGTCCTCTTTAAAATGAGGATGCGGAAGTCTCATTTGAAGACAAAGTGGCTCTGTCAACTTGCCAGCTTTCTTCTTGTCGTCCGATTAGCCGGGCTCCCCGTCTGCACGGGCTGCTTGCCAAGTTCCACGCGATCCCTCACCTGATGCGCATCGCTTCGTCGTCACGCCTGCTTTCGCGACACCAAGACGTCACGGATACGTCGCGATTGCCGGTTTCTCCGGTCTCCTATCGAACGACACTTTTAACGATTTTTTTTTTTTTTTAACCCAAGGTACATAATAGCGAGTTTTAGTATTACGTGTACGAGCGAACGCAAGCACTGAGTTTGCGTGTTTCACACCGCGCGTGCGCAACGTGGAGCACGCAGCGCAAACACGAAGCGCTTGCGTTTGCTACGCAATACAAACTACTCTAATTTTGCGTTTTTTTTTTTATCGGTTTTTCGATATACCGCATCAGTGAAAGGGACCCTTGTCTGTTTGAAGGTGCCGTATAAATCGCTTTCTTAACGTATCGCTTTAGCATTTACCACGGAGGTGCCTCTAATGGATCTCTAGAGTAAAAAGTCGGAAATCCAGAACTTGAAATTCCTAAATGACGGCCTAAGTCCGCTAACGAAAGGCGTCTGATTGGCGCAACGGCCGGCAGATGGCGGCACGTAAGATGGCTGCATTAACGAGGGTATGGAATACCTCTATGAACGTGCAAAATGTGTAACTGGTAAGGGCGACAGAAATGCAGCTGTAACGAAAAATGGGCCACTGCGGAACTATAAAGAACAGTTCACACAGTTGCGTTTGACTGCGTTGCGGCAGCGAGACACCGGGACATCCCTGCTGCTTATATCGCGTGCCAAGAAGATTCCTTGAATTGGATTCCACGCTTCATACGAAGCACCGATGTGCCGGTGACTCGCTTTCGGTTCTCGCCGCAACGCAGTCAAACGCACTCAAACGCGAGTGTCTGAACCGGCCTTAACGTGTGTGAGGTGGTGAGGGAGATCTGGAAAGGAATTTTGATACCGAGCCCGATTTTTGCAAATGCAGTTTTGTGCATGAAACTGGCCGTCCAGACGAAGCTAGAAACAAAGCAACTTGGAGTACGTAGATTGGCTCTGGGAGCCCATGGTGAAACACCGAACCAATGTGTGCAGGGCGATACGGGATGGTCCTCATTCGAGGGCAGGGAAGCTAGCGGTAAAGGGCCATACGCACATTCGCGTTTGAACGCGTTTGAGTGCGTTGCGGCGTCCTTGCGCCCAGGAGCGGTCGCTTGCGGTGCAACGCGTGCCTACCCGCAACGCTTCGCAGCGCAACGCAAGCGAATAGAGACTCGCTCAACTTTCCGAAGCGTTGCAGCGCGTTCGACCTAGTTCGACCAATCAGAAGCCCAAAGAGAGGACAGGAGGGTGACGTGTCCGCTCGCGCCACTCGGCCGACTCGGCGAGACGTATCCGGTTCGCCGCCCGCAGAACTTGCTTTTTCGTTTTGTGGAGCGGTGGGAAGTGTATTTCCCGAGGCTGCGACGGTTCAAGCTTGATAAAACGTGGGGGAAGCCGGCGGGATTGTCCCAAGATCGAACACTTCGACGCTGTCGCCGAGTGCCGCCATGTTGCCTTGGATTTCGCTTCCTATTGGTGAGCAGTTAGCGAAGATAGCGCGTTCTTATTGGCTCTTGACTGCGGTTGACTGCGTGTCAACGCAACTGTGCGTACAAGTTTGGCGCAAGCGCTCTTCGCAACGCAACGCGTCCGCTTGCCGCGACGGAACGCACCGCGCTCAAACGCGAATGTGCGTATGGGCCTTAAGATGTAATTTGAGAATAGGCTAAGAGAAATAGATGCGGAGGGGACGAAGCGTTCTTGTCGATTTACACATGCCAAAAGCGTCGATGCAAAATGGAGAAAGCTGACAAGGAAACTTGCATCTAAATGTATGGGGCCATAGCAGGGAGGCAGATGAGAAACTAAAGGTTAAGAAGAAAGTTAAAGAAATTGAGAGGAAACGCCGCAGCTGCGCATGCGCGCCGCCAGCCTTATCTGCATAGTTCAAGGTCTTGTGGCGGATTACGGAGCGCTATCCGGGTGCTTAGCGGGCTGCGGAAACGGTCTACTACAATTCCCCACTAAGGAGCCCATCTTCGATAATTTTAGGGGGAGCTCCTTGTTGTTCGAGGCGAGCACGGGAGTGTTGCGGATATCGGGAAGTAGATACGGTGTAGGGAGAGGAGGATGAGACGGCTCAGCACTTGATACTTTACTGTAACGGGCTTCACGCTGAGACTGCTGAGGAGGCGACAATTTTAACAAACGCACAGGGATTTACGGATAGTGAGGGAAAATGGACATGGGGGAGGTGGAGATATAAAAAAAAAATAGGTCGGGGGAAGGATGAATCTTTTCCTAACCCCTTCCGGGCGACCCGTAGGGCGTAAGGTTTGGGCACCCGGCTGCATAGAGGCGCCTCCGTCATACGGGTCGTATATAGCCTTTAAAGGGGCCCTGCAACAACTTTTTGACTGGTTTCTAATTTGCACCGAACCTGAGCGCACTGAACGTAGTAACTTAAAGAAACTTTTCTTTTCTCAAATTTCGCTTTATTTTAAAAGTTATAGGCAAATTAGAATTACAAAAACAAACAAAAAATAACCTCCTTCATGACGTCGTAGGTCCTGGCTTGAGTGGCCGTGAACTAGAAGAGGAATAGTGAGCTCATCGAGCGCTCACGGCTGCCGCACTCCGTGTCGACGACTCGAGAGGGCGCCACTAAAGCATGTGTTGGATAGGCTGTATGAAGCGGGCGGCCAAAGCGGCTCGCATTGCATTTGCTGCCGATTAAAGACTAATTCGGCATAACACTTTATTGGCCACAAACGGCAGCAAACACGGGGTAAAGATCAGTTCAGAACGGGAGCCACTTTGCGCTGCCATACCACCAAATGGCCAAATCGCCAGCCAAGCCCGCGCCGAAAGCCTTCGGAACGCTCGGAACCGGTCGGATCCTCGAGCCGGTATACGACCGCAGCGCCGCCGCGTACATCCGGGACCTTTCTACGCTCGCCGTTCGTCGGAGCCTCATCCCACTAACCCTTTCTAGTGTGCGCGGTTTTTTTCCGCCGCTTGGTGGCGGGTTTGTCGACGGGTCATTTCTTGTTTTCATACTTTATAAACTGCATTAGTTTCGTTTCTGATCTAAAATACTGAACAGAAACTACTTTCATACATAATTGAAACGGTTTGCGACACTTATATTTTGTATCTCGACTAAAGAAAAAAAGCTTTTAGCGGCTCTGACCAGTAGTAAGCCCAGGACCAAAGACGTCAAATATTGCGCGCTTTCGGCAACGCGGGTTGCCCTCGTAGGTGGAGGAGGTTTCCGCGTCTGTCGAATGTAACGCGGGCCGAGGGCTCGTCAAGCCGTTTAAACACGGCTTTTTTTCTCGGCCTCCGCCATTTTTTGAAATGGAAAATAAAGTATTATTATTATTATTATTATAAAATATGACTCACTGATATTTAGTTACTCTCTCCGTGCCCGCTGGCTTGCCCGAACCCCGAGAGGCGTGGAAACCGCAAAAAAAAAGTAGACGCTTAAATATGATTGCAGGGCCCCTTTAAAGGGTAACTGCAAAGAAAAAAGTGTTTTTTTAAACAGCCTAATTGGGACAAGCATGTCACAAAACAAATCTTCCGCGAAAAGAAAAATATTTTTTAGGAATATTTACGCCACAGGACTAATTTAGTCGGAGTCACAACCTCTCCACATTTGAAACTCCCTCTCTTTCGACCCGCGCGCAGAACTACGCCCCGCCCCTCCCTCTTGGATTGACTTGGCTGCGGAGTACGCAGCGTCTTGACTCCCGGCCGCGGATCGGGGAGGGAGGGAAAGGGGAATGAGAAGGGGGGGAAGGTGCCGTCCATGTACGCTGGAAGCTAGAGCCGGTTTGCTTTCGCTGTTTTTATTTGGTCGGGGAAAATGTGGCAACAACGCACGTTCAACATGGCGCCGGTATAGACCATATGCGAAATCCTTGCCAGCTATCATCATCATGCCATTAGGAGCCGCCATATTGGGGGGTTTATCACATCTTCCAGTTGTGGACGAGGCGCATCTCCATTTAACTCGGTTTTCATGATATTAGGGCAGTTGATTTGTACACTCAATGGGTTGCTGGTCAGTTTCGGATCAAAGAAGAAAAGAAAGACGGCCGCCAAATTCAGGAAAAGGAATTGTGAGCAACGAGGTCGCAAGACTCGTCACTCAAGCAGTGAACTGGGCCATCCAGGTCAATGAACGGTATTTCTCGAAGACGTCCTGTGAAGGGTTTGTACTGGACTTGCAGCAGGTGATCATATTTTAGTTCTACGACTTACACTTTGCCGGGACTATTGTTTTTCGGGCGAAATCGTCGGTACGGGAACCCCCCAATATGGAGGAAATCTGATCGTTGATCATGAATACACTATAGTAGGTTACAAGTCAAGAAGGTAGCGGCAAATGCCCCTCAAAGGGAATCATATATCCCTCCGCCACCTCCGCATCCAATAGCGTCCCATCGTTTCCGTGACGTTGCGGCCAACGCGCGAGGAGGGTCGTGCCTTTCTGTACATATTTGCTTTATCTCTCGACTTTGACTTAGCATTGTGGAAGCCACGAGAGTGAGATTAAGTCTTCCCCCTTCCGATGGAAACAAAGACGACTTTCGGGGATTAGCTTCCCCCTTCGATTGATACAAAGGCTACAAAGGTCGCTCTCTTAAAAAGTGGGCGTCGGAGACAAGTTGGCACCACTCTGTGGCCATTATCTATCCATTGAAGCGGTACAAGGAGCGTTTCCAGTGAACTCTTCTTTCGATTGCGGAGGGATTTGAAACCGGCGCACCACGCTTGTGGGAGGAGCTTCTCCTACCTTCTTAACTTGTAACCGACTATAGATGGCGCTTCTTTTTGCATATGGTCTATTGTTTTGGTTTGACGGGACGCGATAAGCTCCGGGTTTTGCGAGCACATGTCGCGAAGATGTGACCTGAGAAGTGCCTCGGTGCGAATCTCGAAGGCCTCCGGAGCGAAATGACGAGAACATACCTGGACTCGTTTGTCGCCACGCGAACGCCCGATTGCCTGCAGCCAAATAGCATTCAGCTTGTGATCTTTCGGGGCGACATGGCTGCGGGAAGACTCGCTGTCGCGATCACTCATCTCGCAGCACTTTACAGAGCAACGGCGCTGCTTACAGGAGCTGACATCTAAAAAAGGTCGGCATTTGCACGCGCAAGCAAGGAAAAAAAAAAAACACGCTAAGAAAGCAAAGAGGAAAAAGAAAGAAACAAGCCGCGCTATGAAAACCAAAACCCCGCGTCGCTTCCTATCACTAACACTGGCGACAGCTGCTAAACACACACTACTTCACTTCAGGAAGTCTCACTCAAGCACCTGGGTCAACACGAAACACTGATCACTTCGGCGAAACGACTAGTCGAGGTAGGCGAGACAGGCAGGAGCTGACTGAGACTTCGGCGGCCATGAAAGAATGGCGAAGCTTTTGTTTGTTTTGGTATGAATCCAAATGGAAGTGCCCGTCTTGTAAACCATTTGTAAAAAAATAATAACTCTCATTACATGGGTTATTCTTTAAACGTAAAAATATGCCGCTCAAAAGGAAATTACAACATATAACAAAGGTTTAACAACCAAGATCTAAGCTTCTCGTCCAGTGGCGCCCTCTGGTGTCTCCAATAGTTCCGAGGTAATCGATCTTTGATACCGATTGTGCTAAAGAAATCTACCACGCTTAAATGCAGTATGTTTGCTTTTTTTTTTCTTTAGGATGCTTATAGGTTTTTAGATTGAGTAACGACCATAAATAGACTATCGGAGGAATCGGCTTAGTGACTCACGCGCCAGCCTTAACCCGACTTCCGCATTTGCTTACGTTTCTCGTGTAAGCAAACCTGGGAGCCGGCTCAAGGCTAGCGCGTGAAGCGGCCTCCCCTCTCTTCTGCCCCGTAAGCCAGGCGATGGGACGTCCACGAAAACGCGCCAACCAGGGCGCCGAAACTTTCAACTTTATTGTTTCCCTCCAGCGGAGAGGGGGAGGAGGAAAGACTGCCGTCGGCCACCGCAAGCTTTTCCGAATGCGCGTCCGGCTCTGGGGGTCAAGCACTGGCTACAGCGATTTGGGGGCTCCGAAAAACAGAAGGCTCAGGTCCCGCCAAGTTGGCTGACGTCACTGGTGACGCCTTTGGCGGACGCGGCGGAGGACGGGGACAATGGAAACCCAGAAACGCGAGGAGACCTTAATTATGGCGCATGCGCGCTGAACGTTGCGGCTGTTAATCCGTGTTAATCGGATACGCGACGGCACGAATGTTGTCGCCGCCCGTCGGTTGTTTCGCCTTTTTTGCGGGCCACGAGGTTGTCCGGAATGCGCCACGGCGGAAGTGACCTTGTGCGACGCGCGCGATAAGCATCTCCGCACCAGCGCCTCGTTTGGGGCACGATAAGTGCCTACATGAGAGGATGGTATCTTTGAAAGCAGAATAGGCCCCTTTCAAAAGTCTGCGAAGCAACACTGGCTGCTTTTATTTACGTGGATGCGCGGCAGTAGCGCGTCGGATCGAGCTAGTGTACCGAATTCGATACGCTAGCTCGATTACTACCGTCGCATCCCTGTAAGCGCCTCGATTCGCTAGCCAATCGCATCGAATCGAACCCGATCCGTTTGGGATTCTCGAGCCGAATCGGCATCTCCATGTAGACTAGCGATTTGGATCGAATGAGGCCAGGATGACCTTCCCACTTGGCTCCCCTCCTCCCTGTGCTACCGTCCAGACCGCGTCGTCCGTGGTCGTCGCCGACGGACCCCCATCCTGCTGTCGTCGCGACCTCCAAACGCTGACGCGGCACTCTTCGTGTACAACGAAGGCTCAAAGTTTGTGCCCAAAATATGACGGCCTCGGAACGGCTACCGGTGGACGCGCATTTTCGGTAAGGGAGATTCTTACTACAGCTGATTCAGCCTAGACAAAAGTGAGTGAAGCGTACCAAAGAAAGTTGGCCGACTGCCAAACACCTGCTCCGCACGCTTCGAGAAGACTTGGCCAACTGCGAAAGCTTCTGTACAAAAGGAGGGCGTGGCTAGACACGGCGTCGTGCGGGCCTGGAAGGCACATCATCCGCCGCATTACTCGTAAAACTCGATTATAATTAACTTGCGTTCTTCTTTTTCACGCCGTTGAATGGGCTAGCATGACGATATCACTATCTGATTACTAACTGTCGCGTCAGTGTTGAGTTGGATCCGGTGCGACACGAGGCTCCAACAACCCAGAGAAATACATTTGCCACTCCACATCTGGCTTTTACTGCAACGTAATAACTTCGATCGAGGCTTCGCCGTTTCGAAACCGCTAATAAAAACCGCGCCGTTTTTTTTTTTTTTTTTTTTTTTTTCTAGATAAATAATTTTAACGATGAAGTTTCCGTTGATCAAGTGCTCGGGCTTCTACCACCTTTGAATAAAAGACGTTTTCCGACTGAGTGGTAAGAGAAATGTGACCTCCCAACACATAAAAAAGCTCAAACGAGAAAAGCGATTTCTCTTCTGTGATTTACAAACGCGATGTCTATTCCTTGCACCTCCTGAACCGTCGAGAACAGGTACGGTTCTGTGGGGACCTTCGGCTACTTTCCCCCGGTCGGTGCTGAATTTACGTGCATCGTTTGTTTGTTTTGCTATGTGCAAAGCTGCGCTAACAGAATTGATCGTTCCACTTCCTTATGAGCCTAGTGCGAGGAAGTTGAATCTATATAGACCATTTCTTTCTGTCTCGTCCAAGTTACACGGACCTATGCTAGCTCCTGGGGGCTGGAGTGGCCTCTCTCGGGGATCGGCGATCCCCTCACTGTTACCGACCTAGTTTCTTTTCGGACAATCCACCTTTCCGGAAAGTCCCACAAGGACACTTACCGGCCCCGCCGCACGGACAGATTTAAAGGGGCATTCTTGTTTGGCATAATACTTGTTGGGATTTAGTCACAAAAACTGAGCAGTTCTAAATGGCAAGACGTCTTAGTAAACTCGCAGCAGGGGAAATACACGGGCGCTATTTTCTCTTAGGGAGGGGGCCGGCAGGGGCATCCTCGGGTCCTCACTAAACCCCATAAGATTTCACTAATGAAAGTAGTTCATTGCGTGGAGATTCCGAACGTTAGTAATAGTGGTCGTTATTGGTTCGCTGTGCATTATATTTTGACAAAAACGTCAAATCTTTAGGCGTGTGAAGTGAATGCAGCCATTATTGTTTGAAAATTCCGTCCGACGGCGCCCCCTCGTGTCTGCTTCAAGGGGCAGAAAGAGGTGACGATCCTTGGTTATCGCCTTCTTCGAGAAAGAAATGTCTAGTCTTTGGTGACATGGAGAATATTAGGTCAACGAAACAGATTCGGGGAATTGTGGGGCCGTTCCGATGTAAATTTTTCGTACATTTTGGAAGTGGCTCTCAATTCATTCCCTCTTGCCACTCGGAGGAAACGGAGTGAACGTATCGCAAAGCGTACCCCGTTTTGTTATCGCCTTGCTTTCACTCCTTCACTGGCCGCGCATCGGATTGCCATAGTGCGTGAAATAGGCAAAGAGAAGCGCTGTTTTTCTTTTTTTTTTTTTCAGAATAGTTTATTACGTTGGACTAGCTCGCATTGGTCGATGCTCGCATTGGCCTATACTTACATTAAGACTGTGCTCCCCTTTGGCTATGCTCAGGTTGGTCAATGCTCGCGTTGGTCTATGCTCACATTTGACTATACTCGCATTTGGCTGTACACACATTCGGCTAGGCTCATATGTTCGCGTTGTGCACAAAATCATCACAGCATCGTGTCGGCTATACTTTGCTGAGCCTTTCTGAACTCACTAATTACCTACAACTCAAATGATCAGAATTTAAAAAACCACGATCTAACCAATTAAGTGATTGGCTTTGCGTAAGTGCCAAAAGACGTTCGGAAACGGCTACGTGCAACTCTTGCTCTTTTCACCCCCATAAGATACCAAGCGTCGAGAGAAGCGAAGAAATGCGCGGACCCTTTTTGTATAACGAGCTGTTCCATAGCATTTGCAGGGCCACCCTCGGAGATTTTGTGTCCGTGTCATGTAGCCTTGATGACGTCACATGACGCTCATGTCACGTGACTCCCTAACGTCCTGCGACAGTTATTCACAGATTCCTCGCAGTGTTCCTCTGCCCGCAAAAGGAGGAGCCTTAGAGGAATGCGATGCATTTCTGAGGCCTTTGAAAAAAATACGAGACACTTTTTTTTTTTTTTCTCGTTGCAGGGCTGTTGGGCCTTCCCGAAAGGTCCGGCAAGATCCGGGACCTCTCCCAGTTTGACGCGCAGTTCTTCGGCGTGCACCCGAAGCAGGCGCACGTGATGGACCCGCAGCTGCGACTGTTCCTCGAGACGTCGTACGAAGCGATCGTGGACGCCGGCTACGACCCGGGCACGCTGCGGGGCCGCAAGATCGGCGTCTTCATGGGCAGCAGCGAGTCCGAGACCGACGAGGCCTTCAACGTGGACACAGACAAGATCGACGGCTACGCCCTGGTCGGCTGCTGCCGGGCCATGTTCTCCAACCGCGTCTCCTACTCCCTCGACTTTAACGGTGAGCGATTTCCTCGGGGAGTAGAACCACAGGCGCGAATCTCCGGCCCTGGTTGGCCTATTTGAACGTCCCGCTATGCGTTGCCTTACTGGATGGACGTCGAGGGACTAAGAGGGAGGTCCCTCGGCTGCCATTCGAGAGAATGGAAGTTCCTCGAGATTGAAAAGCTTCACGTCCGACCGGCGGGCATCGTGAACTTTCGACTTCAACAACGATTCTAGAGAGACTCGGTAGCCTTGAGGTCTCCGGCGTGGGAGGAGGCTTGACGGGTGGCGTTCCCTGGATGATTTTCCCAGGGCCGAGCTTCACCGTGGACACGGCCTGTTCGTCTGCCATGACGGCGCTGAACCAGGCCATGCTGGCGCTGCGCTCGGGACAGTGCGAGGCGGCCCTGGTCGGGGGCAGCACGCTCACCCTCAAGCCCACCACGGCACTCAACTTCTACCGCCTCGGCATGCTGTCGCCGGACGGCATGTGCAAGGCCTTCGACGCCGACGGTGAGACCACCTTCTGTGTCGGGCTTTCGGAAGCCCGGTTTTCCTGTTGCCTTTCTTTGGACGAGAGCGGCGTGGCTTTCGAACACCCGGCCTCTATAGCACGCGCTGCATGCCTTCCGCCATAGCCTCCTATGTAATGACAAAGCATGGCAGATCGCCACGAGAAGCGGCCGCCGAAATGGAAATGGTGGAGCGGCAGAGAACGGATCAGAGGGGAGCCACGTGACTGGCGCCCCGCTCCGGCGAGTCGCTCCAAATCTGCGACCGGGCACTCTACTATGGCTCCGTCGTCGAACTGCCAGGCTATGCTTCCGCGCTGTGCTCTGGCTGCACGTGCGCGCTTGAGGTGCGCGAGACGCGCCTAACCCTTGTCGAAGGAAGCTGCACTAATGCGGTCTGTGCAAGTGAGTTGTACGGCCACGATAAGGCGAATAATTAATTGTTACTTAACCTTTTCATTAGTGAAAATAGACGAAAACCACTAAATCGGCAATTTTTATACGGACTTTGAGCGCATGGGAAGCGCAGCAGTGTGCTAAAGTTACCACTCGTGCAACAGGCGCGAGGCGAGGGTAAGAGACGAAAATGCCTGCTGCACGAGAGGTAACCTTCGCTCCACTGTGCCTCCCACATGTGCTCCTCCGGGTTTTTCTAGAATTGTCTGACTTGGTTTTCCATGACGCTCGGCAAGTTTTTAATTTAAGCCGCGCGTTTATTTCGAATAATTAAACCATTAATTTACATATTTCAGTCGACTGATCGTCACGCCCCCTATACTATGTCTCCCTGGCCGTATAACTCGCCCGCATAAACCGCTTTAGTGGCGGGGCAACTGAAGGTCCTCCCTGTCGTTTTCAAATCTCACCTTGTCAGAGATCGGTTGGGAGTTTCTGCCTCTGCGCGGTGTTCGTAATCGACCGTTCTTTACTCGCTACTGCGTCGTTTATCCGATCGATTATCCCACCATATTTGGAGCGTGGACTTCGAGCCTGCATTGGGTACATGAACGCTGCGTTGGCGCTCGGCCTCAACTCAGATCCAATCGTACACTTCGCGCAGGTAGCCGTGCCCCGATAAATATGGCGGCCATCGGTGTTCCAAACTTTCGGTGAGGATTCTTACGGGGAGACATCTGAACGTGAAGGTTCTCTTGGAAGGGGGAGACATCAGAAGGCTTGCGTGAGCTTAGAACGTTTTCACCAGATTCGATTTACTTGTCACTCAGTTGTGTACCTGTTCATAATAATAATAATGATAATAAATAGGTTTAATTTCCATCGAGTATGATGGGGGGGACTCGAGGAAAGAAGCTGTACTGTGCAGTTTGACATTCCTTGGAACCTTACAATGGTCAACAGCGAGCGGAGAAAACTCAGAAATGGCAACGTACGCACTAGAACGAGCTAAGGTTTAAAAAAATAGAGAAAAGAATACGCCTAGAAAAATGTGCAAACCGAAACAGCATCGCATACCTCGCAAAATAATTTACCCAAAGACAACTTTAAGTGTTTAGACCCACACTATTTATCCGGAGATTATTTATTAAATGCAGCGTGAACTTCGCATTTGCTTTTGATGGCTTTCCGAGTGCTTTCGGGACTCACGAAGACCCTTTGGGAGGTGCGAGGAAACCCTTCGGTAGATGTGCTATGTTGGGGCGTGGCTCGGAAGAACCGGGTTGGAGCCCCGTGCGTCGTGTTCTCCCAGGTAAGGGCTACGTGAGGAGCGAGACCGTGGGCGTCTTCTTCCTCCAGCGGGTCTCGGAGGCCCGGCGCATCTACGCCAAGCTGGTGCACGTCAAGGCCAACGCCGACGGCTTCAAGGCCGAAGGTGAGCGCGAAACCCCGAGGGAACCCTCTGGCTGTCTCGGGGACACGCTGGCCACGACTGCATGTCGGTCGTGTATGTTGCGGAACGGTGATCCCCCTCCTCGTTGCAGGCATCACGTTTCCCTCAGGCCGTGCCCAGGAGGCGCTCCTGAGGGACGTGTACGAGGAGGCCGGGGTGGACCCCCGCTCGGTGTCGTACGTCGAGGCACACGGCACGGGCACCAAGGTGGGCGACCCCCAGGAGATGAGCGCCATCAGCAACGTCTTCTGCGGCGAGGGACGCAAGGAGCCGCTCCTCATCGGCTCCGTCAAGTCCAACATGGGCCACTCCGAGGGCGCCTCCGGTGAGCTCCTTTCCCGCGCCGGTACAGGCTGCCCGACCCGGAACAATCGGTTTTTAGATCAGGTGGCAAACTCCACGGAAAAGCGGCGTTCGAAAACGCTTCTTCTATGTCGCCCGTACGCGAGCCGATACGGGCGTGTAGCGATCCTACCGCTTTTACGCGTAACGGCCGGAGAAGGACGAGTGTTCGTACCTCCCTCCATTTGCACAAAGTTCGTTCGTTACAAAAACCGCGAGGAAATTGCTTTTCACCGCGGGCAATGTGTGCATTCAACGTTCCACCGGTTCCGTACGCGTCTGTCCATGTTCCGTCGCTGATGGCTGAGCGGGCGCCGAGCGCACGCGCCACAAAAAGGGGGCTTTCTGGGAAGCTTGTCAACTGACCTTGATCTGGTAACGTTGACCTAGAACGCGTGTTCGACTGCCGCGTTTGGCGACCTATCCCGGCCGTACAACGAAAGTGGTCCCAATGTAAGTGACTTCACAGGAGCCGGTGTGTCATGTTGGCGGATGTCGCGATTCTGGCGCTCCGGCGGGGACATCGCGCTCCCCCAGTGCGCAGGCGCGGCGAACCCCGTCGGCTACGTGACGAAGCATGTGCGTTGCTCTGCTTATGGCCGATGGGAATTTAACTGCCGGTTCGCTGCTACAGACGGTTATAGATAACGCCGGCTAGGGTGCCTTCGTGTGCGCTTCACATGGAGTGATGCCAACTGCCTGTTTCCCTTTCCCACACCCTCTTCCACCGCCATTTTGTTCCTCTCGTTGTTTCCCCGTGCGCCGGAAAGTGGCCTTTGTGTCCATCGGTCCTCCCATCCGAGGGGGAAAATGCTTATCCTTCCGCCGGCTTGCCTCCATGGGGCAGTTAATGCTTTCGTATTAAAAAGACGCGGTACAAAAGGAGGGCGGCGCTGACACGGTGTCGCATGCCCGGAAGGCCGAGACTAAAGCGTCCTCTACGTTCCTCATAAAACGCGATTCTAGATAGGACGGTTTGCTCGATAAATCAAAATAAAACTGCATTTTTTTTTTTTTGTAGTGTATTTTTTTGGTCGTATTGAAATTCGGTGAAGAATATTGCAGTGCCAAACTCTCAAATGAGGTGTTTGCATTCCTGGTCAGTGGACTAATGTTTCTTCTATACTTAACCACCAATGATATTCTAAAGTTCACTTTGTACACTAGATTCAACTCAATATCACCATCTGGTTATATCGACGTAAAGTTGGGCTTTTCGGTGACATGACCGTGGTCCAACGAGACACACACGGAGTCTGTGTTGGCCCGTGCCTCGCGCGTTTGTCCTAAAAAAAAATTAATTTGCCCTTTCTGCTAAAGCCCCTTTATACGGAAAAGGCCATCCTTTGAAGATTGCCGCCTGCTATCTTGGCCCGATCCATGCGGCACTATAGTAGGTTACAAGTCAAGAAGGTAGCGGCAAATGCCCCTCAAAGGGAATCATATATCCCTCCGCCACCTCCGCATCCAATAGCGTCCCATCGTTTCCGTGACGTTGCGGCCAACGCGCGAGGAGGGTCGTGCCTTTCTGTACATATTTGCTTTATCTCTCGACTTTGACTTAGCATTGTGGAAGCCACGAGAGGGAGATTAAGTCTTCCCCCTTCCGATGGAAACAAAGACGACTTTCGGGGATTAGCTTCCCCCTTCGATTGATACAAAGGCTACAAAGGTCGCTCTCTTAAAAAGTGGGGGTCGGAGACAAGTTGGCACCACTCTGTGGCCATTATCTATCCATTGAAGCGGAACAAGGAGCGTTTCCAGTGAACTCTTCTTTCGATTGCGGAGGGATTTGAAACCGGCGCACCACGCTTGTGGGAGGAGCTTCTCCTACCTTCTTAACTTACGCGAGAGTGTAAAAAAGCAAAACATGAAGATAATAGGTGTGCGCGTCAGAGGAGGAGGGAGAAGGAATGCCTATGGCTGTCGGAGTGCAGTGCATGCTATGAGCTCATGCCGCCAATCAAATAACGCCGACTGTGCAACGTCACGGCTTTCATCGTCTTTCTTCGAGCCCATCCTTTGAGGCTGGTGACCGTGACAGTGCGCTTTTAGCCTGTGTGTATGTATTTGCGCGTGTCTTTCAGCCTTTGACTGCGCTCTGACTCAAGTATAGGAAGACCGTCTGCTATCTCGGGCCGATCCAGGCGGCACTACAGTCGATGCGCGAAAAAAAAAAAAAAGCAAAACATAAAGATAAAAGGTGTGCGCGTCAGAGGAGGGGGGAGAAGATGGCGCTACCTTTCTTATTCAGGGGCGTTACTCTCTGCACCGCTTTCTTTCTTCCGTAACAAACGGTCACTTCTCGGTTTTGGGCGGGGCAGCACTGCCCTAATCGATCGACTGCAGAAAAATATATAGTGATTAAAAGAAGACGTATGTAATTCCTGTTTTTCGTGCCTTCAATCGTTATAATGAATCGGCACTAGCTAGCCCACTTTCCAACACATTTAAACGAATAACCCGCAAAATCCTAACTTTTCATTTACTTCTTACAACTGCTCTTGAGCTGAAAACGAGCCCTTGTTCGAATTGCTTTTTCTGCTTGACGGCCGTAACGTCGCCCCTCGCTAGGCGCGCTAAAATGTCCCATGGACGCACGCCCAAGCGAGAACCTACTTTGGAAAGGTCAAAGCTGTCGAATAACGCGTCCGATCGATCCCCCGGGCCCAGGGGTTGGGTCCCGTCTCGCGTTCAAATATTCAGAGTCGTCGTTTTGTGCACGCGCCGTGTAGTCGAGTTTGAAGGCTCCGGGTTTAGGCTCTGTCACTGACGGAGTGAAAGCGGCGGGCATCTGTCTTTGGAAACCTCGAGCACGCCCTCGAGTACGAGGTGCAGGTAAGAGGCTCGTGCTGGAGGTGGGATAACTGGAGTTCCCTCTGCAAGTAATTGAGCCATGCAAAGCCAAATAATACACTGTCGATTTATTTTTTTTTATTTTACATTGGTTTATTGGCATTAGTGGGATTCAAGTATGGTCGCACGCAACGCCACTGATCAAGAAACTTCTTCGTTGCGGTCTAATTTCGAGGATAAAAGCGAGCGTTATTCGCAAAACCTGATGACGTAGATGGAGGCCGCAGGGTTGGCATAGTCCGGCCTAGTCCCCCGATTGACGGATCCGAGCAATGACCCCAGCATCGCGTGAGCACTCGATTTGGGCTCGTGATAACCGATAGCTCGACAAGGGTTCTCGTGTCCCGTCGCTGCAATGACGATGGCAGCCGAACTCCAACAATGTCTGGAACTCCGCTCGTGTCCTGTGCTTTGCCAAACCCGGCGCGTGGCTCTACGATAAACCCTGGCGTCATATAAGGGAGTTTTAGAATGGGATGGCGCGCGCTAAAGCTTTGCGTACGCAAAGAATAGCGTCGTCGCCGCTGCGCGTGAGCCGAACGCTAACCACGTTTTGGGCTTCGCGTGCGCTATATTTTTTTTTTTTTTTCGGAAATTACGTGCGCACGCAAGGAGTCTTGTTGGATACAGCCAAGACGAGAACAGTTAAAAAAATGGCGGCTCCCACTCCCAGAACCGTGTCTGCGGCCGCTTTGGCGGCGTCGTCGCGATTTTCAATAAGGGACGACATCGCACTCGGTTTGGCAACGGTCGCCGGCAACTTGATGCTTGCGAACCTCGAAGGTACGGTGTGCGAAGGTGAGTACACGAGAGCTCTCTTGCCGTGGCGACGCAAGAAAGGACACGGCCGGTCCACCGCTCGCGTCGCATTCTCATGTTTAAACGAAACTAAAATATCTTGCTCTGGACCAAAAAGCGTGCGTGTCATAAAAATTGGGACTGTGGTGGCGTTGCGAGCGCGAGACGCTTGGAGTTTTGCGTGGCGGCGGAGAAACGCGGTTCTAAAACTCTCTTCCGTAGCGTGCGCTAACGCAAACGCTAAACTTGGCGCTAAAATTGCGTACGTTAGGGAGTTTTCGTAGACCGTGTTTCCCACTCCGCTAAGTCCTCCGCAACGAAGAAGCCGCTACTGCGCCTGCGCGCCGATGGCCTTGGCTGCAGAGTTCCGAGTATCGTAGCGGGTTGCGGAGAGCGTTGCGGAACGGCGAAAACGGTCTACGAAAACTCCCTGTTATTCTAGAGAGCGTTCTCCGCTTCTGATTGGACGTGGCGCCACTGCTTGCGCGAAATCAACTGAGACATTAGGGAGTTTTAGAACAACGTACGCAATTTTAGCGCACGCTAGCGCTACATTTAGCGCTAGTAATTTAGCGCTAGTATTAGCGCACGCGACGCAAGAGAGTTTTAGAATAGCGTTTCTCCGTCGCGACGCAAAAGCCCAAGCATCTCGCGCTTGCGACGCCACCAAGATACAGTCACAATTTTTATTTCACACGCGAAATGCTGTAAATTTAGAAAAAGTAAGTTTTTTGGTCCAGAGTACCATTTTACATTTGTTTAAACATGAGAATGTGACGCGAGCGGTTGACCGGTCGTGTCCGCTTGCGTCGCCTCGGCAAGACAGGTCTCGTGTACTGACCTTCGCACATCGTACCTTCGCCGAGAAATGCTCGCGCGTCACAAGCATAAAGTTGCCGGCGATCGTTGCCAAACCGAGTGCAATGTCGTCCCGTACTGAAAATCGCAGTCGCGAGGATGCCGCCGACGTCGCACTCACGACGCCGCCAAAGCAGCCGCCGACATAATCCTGGAAGCCGCCATTTTTTAACTCTGCTCGTCTTGGCTTTAGCCAACTTCTCATCACGAATCCTCCTTCGAGAAGCGCAAAGACTCTTTGCGTACGCACGCTATTTCCGAGAAATTGCGCACGCAAAGCGCAAAACCTGGTTTGCGTTCGGAGCATGCGCGGTGGCGACGACGCTATTCTTTGCGTACGCAAAGCTTTAGCGTGCGCTATCCTAAAACTCCCTATTTTTGACCCGTTCGTTAGCTCACAATATTTTGGTGAGAACCTCCCATCGACATACAAAAAGGAAGAGGTTCCGTGACTCCTAATGTGCTTGTCCCACGGTGGCTTGGCCTTAGTCATTCATTCACCGGTCGATGCCGGCTTGTGTACGGCAGCAGAACAACTTGAGATTTGCAAACGAAGCGCGTGTTGTCGTCGACGGCTTCCGACGTGAAATAGCAGACGATCACAATTTCAGTCTGCGTCTGGCCTCACTTCGCCGGGGCGTTGGGTTCGTAGCAGACGATAAACTTTTCCCCTTGTCTGCTATCAGCTGTACAATAAACGTACTTTTTTTTTTTTTTTCGTATTACGTTTTGTAGCAGAGAAATCTCGTTCCTCGCTCGGGACCAACCGTCTATGAACACAACCTTAGCTCGCACCGCGAGAGGCAAATTAGATCTTGCTCCGCTTTGGCGGTGGTCAAAATCGGACCCCGGGGTGACAGGCTTTCGGAAAAGCGCGAGTTGCGCGTTCGTTGTCAACTTTTCGGCGGAGCTCGGAACTCCGCGGCCCGGCGGTACAAGGACACGGGAGAAACGCGGTTTTCCTGCCAAGTCAGCCTCTTATCTCGATCAAAACTCAGCAGCCTTGTTGGCCTTATCGCGGGCATCTTTCTTTTTAGAGAGCGCCGATTATGAACAGAAATGGACAGCGGCAGACCGCTATCGTTCGTTTCCGCGGCGTAACATTGACCCTGGGGTGTACTGTCTCGCCGTTCTCGAGTGGCCGCGTTGAGATCCTTATTTTGTCTCCTTAAGCCCCCACGATTGGATAACGGCCATATCGGTTGTGTACCCCCGCCAGTGTCCAAGAGGACGCTATTGTTGGGCACAGCTCCAGAAACAAAGAAAGCTATGACCTTAGGGCGTTGTGCTTGTCGACTTCACTTGAGAAAGAACCTCTCGACAGCGGTCGTCCGCTGAAGGACAATAAACTATGAGCAGGGCGAAAAAGTAGATGCAACACAAACGCAAAAACCAAACACACAAAACAGCTTTGTGATAAAATGTAAGTAAGGAAGAACATTCCCTTATTTATATTTTACCCCTACCACCATTCCAAGTATAAGCTTAGTGATGTTTGTTTTATTTTTATTTATTTTGTTATTTTTATCTATTTGGTATGTTGTTTAATATTGTTTTTTATTCCTATCTATCTGGCATTTCATTTTTATCTTGTGGTTTGTTTTAGTTTTTATTTATAATTTTTATTTCTTTTATATTTTGCTTTTATTAATTTTATTATTTGCATCCAAAAACTGCCGCTCTTGCTGGGCACGCTCGCATTCAAATAACAGAATTTACTCTGTGCCAGACCAGCTGCGCCATTCGCGACTCCAACTGTCTATAGGTGGCGCCAGTCGTTTTCCAAAATGGCAGTTATTCGCGACTCCAGCGAACTATAGGGGGCGCGCTGGTCAGGCAAAATGGCGGACGAAAGGAGGTCGTTTTCGTCGTTCAGCACGCGGACCACCATAAATTTCTTGCACTGTAGCGTAAAATCGGTGTTACACATGAAAGCATAGCGATTTTTCGACGGTAGATAGCCTTCTTCTAGTCAATGCGTAGGAATGACACGGCGGAAGCATAAAAATAATTACAGGAAACTATATTTGTTTCTATGCTGCCTACGAGTACCAAGCAGGCGATAGCAGACGACAGAGTTGAAACGACCTCCTCTCATGAGCTTCGCGGCGTCGCCGCTACGCGGCGTCGATTTCGCTGGAGTCTCCAATAGTGAGGGTTGGAGATGCATGCTGGTACACCAGTTGCTGAGCCTGTCTAGTCTGTTGGCTTCACTGAGTGATACAAATTATCCCCACTTATACAGGGAAACTAGGGTGTTAGGCCCACAGGTCACCTCTTTATCCTGAAAACAAAAACTGTGTTTAACGTAATACTTACGCCAGGAGGCTCGTTTTAATTAGGGACGAAACCGAAACTAACTTCTATTTTGGATTGAATTTGTCACTATAGGTGTTAGTTTCGGTTTCTCTTCTAAATTCAAGATGTATCTCGCAACATAATTATTGAGCTAAGGAAATGGCTTGCGGAAACTTTTCTTTTGCGACATACGTGTCCGCGTCGTAGCAATAAAAAGGGCCTCGACAATTCCCCTGGCAAACTTGCGTTTGTGCCACACTAAAATCCTAAGTTCATCAAATATTGCGTATGTTGGCGTGAGGAGAGGGGTGCGTTATTGGGTTGATTTTGTGTCTACCCGGTTCTTTTTATGTTTACTTGCTGTACCGTGCCCAAGTAAGTTCTTCACTTGTAAGCCAGCGCTGTGTCTGTGCTCTCTCTCCACTGTTCCTTCGTCTTTTTTTTTTTTTTTTTGCGCCATTATTTAAAAATTTGCTATATTCCAGTTATAACAAAGAGACAAAGATAAAGCAAATATTGACCGTTTTCTGTGCTTGTTCGGTCTGCTGTAATGTCTTCCTGGCTGAAAGATTTTCTGAACGCTTTCGCAAGTATCCATACCACGCAATGATTTGCTTGGACGATTTTCCGGCGCAGAGTAATTAGAGTATCGCTGCCCTCCAGTCATATTCTCCGCTCAATTTTCGGGTAAGTTGCGAATTGTTTATCATGCGATGGTCTGCCGTCGCAGAAGCGCAATGCGAGCGGTTAACTTCACCATTGCCGAGAGACGAAATCTGGAAGAAGTCCGGATTTATCTCTACTACCCTGTACAATGCCGGACTACGTGTGAAATCTCCCAAATCGCGGCGGGGCATATTACAAACTGATTGCGGAATGCGTCGTAAGCCAAGCCTGATGCCAAACTATAAGTAAAGCATGGCGGATGCCGTGTCTACAATATGTGAGCCCCCTTTGCTTCTAAAATCTTTCTGCACCCATTATGTTGCATATTCCAAATTATTTGAAAGTAAACTTAGATCGGGGGGGGGGGGGGGGGGGGGGGGGCAGCAGCTAAGGCACTTCTTGAAATTTATAAAGATCGCAGCAGAATGGGATTTTCAGCAAAGTGATCAGAAGTAGAGCATCTCCTTTTGCCTTTTTATTCTTATACTACCAGCTTTCAACAATACTTGCCAAATATTTTTGAAAGTCTGAAGGTATTTGTACTCTACTCAAGATAGTTTCTAGTAAAAATAACTCAAATAATAAATTTTGAAATGAATATTTAGTATTTTATCTTAAATACTTCTGATTATTTTGCGCAAGATTGCAAATCAAAAGTTGGTTGAGGAGAAGTTAGGAGAGGATAACTCGCCCAGTTTGCTTCTTCCACGTGTTTTCATAGTCTTGTTTTCTCAGTGGCGTAACTAGATATGACGGCGCCCATGGCAAATGAAATTTCGCGCCCCTCATGATGATACTGATAATGGCATCATCATCATCATTGTTATATTATTATTATGGGTGAACTTGGCTCGGCGCCCCCTCCCAACTGGCGCCCGGGGCACTTGTACCCTCCTGCCCCCCCCTAGTTACGCCACTGCTCCCCCCAAAAAGAAAAACAGACAAATGTGCCCCAACATTATAAATTTAAGGAAAGTCACATGTTCAAAAATGCAAGCACCATATTTGGTTGTGACATGGATGTCGTGAAGCGAGATTGGCAGCTCAAAACCGAAACTGTGACCAAGTGGTTTCCATGATTCGTTGTACGACACTGTGCCATTAGGATGTCGCTTCGGTTTTGCGAGAGGTTTATTTATCGCAAGCGCCATCTGAGGGGAAGGGTTGTCGGCGGATTTCGACGTGATCTTCCTATGCTCGAAGCACAGTACTAAGTGCTATACTGCTTTCTGCTTTGTTTTTTTTTTAAACAGACAGTTTAGCTTCTGTCTCCTTCAAAGCAGTGGCGGAGTGTTCTAGAAGCGAGGCATTTTGGTCGTGGCAATATTCTTTGAGAAGGAACGGGGAAATGTACATCGCTTCCATCAGTTATAAATAAGCGGGTATAAATAAGGGTCTCGCCTGTTAGCGTTACATATTAGCAGGTGGTTGGACGTGCCATGATGGTGACCCTGGCGTCCTTTCGCAGGCATCTGCTCGTTTGCCAAGGTGATCCTGTCCATGGAGACTGGCACCATCCCGGGCAACCTGCACTTCAACGAGCCAAACCCGGGCATCCCGTCGCTGAACGACGGCAGCATTCGGGTGGTGGACCGCCACATGCCCTTCCCGGGGGGCCTGGTCGGGGTCAACTCCTTCGGCTTCGGGGGCGCCAACGTGCACACCATCCTGGAGGCCAACCCGGGCCCCCACGTGGACTCCTTCCCCCGGGAGAAGCCCCAGCTGCCCCGGCTGGTGCTGCTCGCAGGGAGGACCCAGGAGTCGCTCACAGTGAGGTTTTTCGGCGTCCTCTCTTTGGAAAGGCATTTCGGGGCGTCTTGGGCTGCGACGCGGGGTGTCTACCAACCTGGGCAACCCGGGAAACTTCAAATCGGTGGCGTTGCCGGAAAGTGTTTTCGGCGGAATGGCTAGCGTTTCGTTTCACGCAGCCGCCTCGGCCAGGGGGCTAAGGACGAGAATAGAACAAATCGTAAGTGCTGGCATCGAATCGGAAAGAGAGGGATAGAAAAGAAAGCTGATGATAGGTTAGGTGCATTCATTTTGCCACGATGGGTTGAAGTCATTCGAGCACTTGTCAGCTTCAATCATTTTTATACAATATGCGCAATGATTTTATGCAAAATAAAGATTATAAACAGCTAGGTGCATTCCCTGGAAGTGACGTTGTGCTGCTTCCTTGTGTATATTAAAGCGTTGCCAGCAATAGGGTGCTATCGGGACTGCTGATGTCCATGTTTGCCATTCCAAAGTGGCCGAAATGTCTGGGACTTTTCCTCTAGATTATTGTAAACTCTGGTGCCCGGGGCTCTTGCATGGACGAGAATGCTCACGGCAGACCCGTGTTCCTCGCAGGCCACCCTGGACCGGCTGGAGGCGGACGGACCCCTGCCGGACCCAGCCTACGCCCTGCTCAACCGGGTCGGGCAGCCCAGCCTCAGCCAGTTCCCGTTCCGAGGCTACTCCGTGGTGGCCGTGGATGGCTCCCGCGAGCCCATCAAGGGGGTCGAGGTGGGTCTCAGCCTTCCTTTGGTCTCGCTGGCCCAGACACCACAGCCCCTGCGCTATTGCATCGAGGGCGGCATTCTTCAACGGACGTGTCTATCGCACTTTCCTTTAGATTGGGGCTAGCACCAAATGTGCAGTCCAGTACCAGTGGATTTTGTGTAGAACACAATCTCGAACTGCAATTATTGTTCCTTGGAATTGGGTCGTCATAACTTGCGTTTCCGTAAAAATGGAGGCACGCATGAGGCATGTGCACAAGGCCTGTTCACAAGGCGTGTTATGCAAGGTATGTGTGAGTCGTGTGCAAAACGTGTGCAAAACGTGTGCAAAACATGTGCAAGGCATGTGCATGGCATGTGCATGACATGTGCCAGGAATGCACAAGGCATTTGAAAGGCGTCTGCAAAAGCCTCATCAGAGGCTTCCATTTTACAGTGGTAGCTGTTAGTGTTCCTTCCCGGTGAAAAGTGCTGATATACAAACGCAAAAACCCACTCCGCAGCAGAGGCACTGCTCTCCCTCGCCTCGTCACTCCTCACAGAAGGCAAGGCTCTCTCTCGCCCCTCCCCCCCCCTCCCTTCCCCCCTGTATGCCTCCGCTGTCCCGAAAAAGCCACGTGATCACGGGGAGAGCACTCTTCACTTCCCCGTCATTGTGCTACATCGACATATCCTTCCTCAACGCCCACTCTTCCTCCCCCCACCCCTCCAGCAGCTACTGTTGCAAAATACCCACGAGGTCTTGCTGTTCGGACACGCTCCCTCTCCTCCCCACTGCCGCCGCCCAGGTTCATTCTTGCGTCTCTCCGCGCCTCTACGGAACAGTTTGAACACACTCTTTCGCTTCTTCCACCGCACGCGCAGTGACGGGCACCCCCCGTTCCGAAAATGCGTTTCAGCAAAACAAAAAAAAAAAAAGCACGTTTTCGCGTTCTTCAACACGTGCAACATCTCGCAAAATCGTTCCATTAAAGTACACATCTCCTCGCACGCGTCTCCTACATCACTTCCACTGAAAGCAAAGAACCCATGGCAAACACATAATACAGCACACTATCTGAAGGTGAAACTCCGTCAACGTGCTTTCCACAACATGGCAGCTACCGCTGTAATTGCATAGCAGACTTTGTGTAGTTGTAGTCCTTTGCCGTTTCTTCTTTGTCCCCCGCTGCACCCGAGCTGCGTGTGTGTCCTGACCGCTGCCCCTCTCTCCCACGGTACAGCGTGCTCCGTTTGAGAAGCGGCCGCTGTGGTTTGTCTTCACGGGGATGGGCTGCCAGTGGAACGGCATGGCCCGCCAGATGATGCAGTTCGACGTGTTTGCCGACTCCATCCGGCGCTCCCACGAGCTCCTGGTGCCCTTCGGCATTGACCTCATAGACCTGATCACCAGCGACAACGCCAACAACCAGACGATGGTGTCTCCCTTTGTCTCCATCGCCGCCGTGCAGGTGAGCCGCGGTGGAGAGCCCAGTTTTTCTGTAGCAACCCAAATTAAACACATTTTTGGAATACCCAGGTTTTACTCTTTCTGGCGCGTGCTATTTATTAACTCTAAATTTGGAATAGCTATTGAGAAAATGACAGATAATGGTGATGTTAAATTCGACATTCAAATTTTGCCCCAATCTCCATTGGGGTGATATCGGTTTTCTTCGATTTTCAGTTTACAATTTTCTGGACCGGTGCGGGCTGGTGCAGGTTAATCGAGTGAGCCCATCGCATGTTCCAGAGTTTTCCGCATACTTTTCTGTTTTGCTGGCAGGAGCTTAAAAGCAGCGTTCGTTTTGCATCACCAAACGTCTTGTAGCTTGTTGGGAACAATTGCTCTACTGCCCTCCTGTTATCCCATGTTATGACATCTAATGTCACCTTTTAAAGGAGCGGTGCAACGATATTCAATTGGAATGTTTTTCACTTTACACGAGCTTACTGGCACTAGTGGGACTCAAGGATACTTGCACGCAACGCCACTGGCCAAGAGACCCCTTTGTTGCGGTGTAATCATCAAGGACGAAAGCGATCATTTTCATTCAATCTTTCCTTTGCAAAATTTGATGACGTAATGTGGGGATCGCAGTACTCCCATATGACGATATTTGAATGCAGTTCTAAGATTGGACCCGAGCATTGCGTGGGCACTCGATTTGGGCTCGTGATAATTACTAGCTCGAGAAGCATTCGGGTAGTGGCCCGTGTCCAATCGCTGCAACGACAATAGCCGAGCCATAACAATGTCTGGAACTCGGCGCGTGTCATGTGCTTTGCCAACACCAGCGCGTGGCTATGATCAACATTGGCGGCATATAATCGGCTCCAGATCACGTGGCCGCTTGTTCTGGCTGCGAGTTGAGGGCGTGAACGCTGCTCGTTTTTCTTTAATTTTTTTCTGGGACTTCTATTGCGTGGGGTGAAAAACAAACGCGTGTTTCATAGGTCATTAACGTCAGGGATCCATTCTAAGCGGTATTTGCGCAAAGTACAAAAAATTGTTGCATCGCCCCTTTAAGTCTTGCTTCCGGATCAAATTTAAAACTTTAACATCTTGGAAAAAAAATTGATATTGGAAACACCCCCTCCCCTCTCCCAAGTGTCTCTAGGGCAACTCTTTTTTTTTTTTTTTTATGGAAAAAAAATGGACACCAACATTTTAGCTGACAAATGTCTTGTTTTTCTTGAAATGGCAAATATTAGGCGAACCAAATAGATCTGGTAAACGCTTTGCCCATAACGTTACACATGTCCATGACGTCGAAATGCCCCCCGAGCCCGACCCGTAAATTCACCCCTGGCCAGTGTACAGCTGCACCGGGTGGGTAAACAGGGGAGCAGAACATGACAAATCATAAGTGCAGACATCTGTGCTCCCCAGAGAGACGGAAATGCAAACAAAGAAAGGAGACAATAGGTTTGGTACGTTTGTTTTGCCACAACAAGTAGTGCTTGTCATATCTATTTATTCTTGTACGATACACGATGCTTGTGTTTCCATAGAAAATAAAGCTAGAACACTACCAGGCACAGACCTTGCAAGTGGCGTTTTGCCGCCGCTTCGTGTACACTAAAGCGTCGCCAACAATGTGGGCCCACTGCGACCACCGACGTCAGCGTCTGTGCCCCTCCGTTCCGAAGCGACCGAAATAGTGGGTCCCTTCCCTCTAGATAATTATGCGTTAGCTCTGTGAGCCGCACGCGTCTGTTTTCAGTCTTCTCGGGTGCGGTTGGCAGGACGGAGGACGTTGCGCTTTCCCGCAGGTGGCGCTGGTGTCCATGCTGAAGGCAGCGGGGGTGGAGCCAGACGGCATCGTGGGTCACTCGGTGGGAGAGATCGGCTGCGCCTTTGCCGACGGGGGCTTCACAGCCGAGCAGACGGTGCTGTGCGCCTACTGGAGGGGGCGCTGCGTCGAGCTGGGCAACCTGCCGAAGGGGGCCATGGCTGCCGTCGGTCAGTCTCCCCTTCTCTGCGCGGGTCGTCTGCTGGCTGTCCTGTCTGGACTTGGGGTTTCTGTGTATTGTTGAGGCTTGCTGTAGACTCCCTTGAGTATGAATATCGCGATGTCTCGTAATGTGCGAATACTAGTGGATTTTGGGTTTGAAGCGAATTCGAAGCAAGAGGTGGTTTTCGGCGAACATTTTCTAGTGGAATGACGAATAGTTTCTCAGAGCCTTTCACTGCCGTGCTCTATGCTTAAACGAAAATTTCAGCTGAACCCGCGAGGGTTGTTCCCAACGATCCACTTGTCCACTTTTAAGCTCGGTTAATTTTAGTAAAGCTGTATTTATGAACGGTGACGTATGTAAACGACAATTGTTGCAGCTATCCTAATCGACGGGGTTTATAAGTCTGCTTGCTACTTGCAAATAGTCTCTGTTCAATATGAAATTTGACGAAGAACCACTAAAACGAGCGTAAATGCTGAGCGTAGGTTGTCGAGACATCGCTGTTGAATTTGTACTCTCGCACAATCGCGGCGGGATTGCCCCGTCGAGTGCACTTTTTACCAAGCACCTGTGTACTGCAGAAATGCGACGGGGATTGCTTCCTTGCACTGCGCAGGTGCTCGAGGTGAAGTGCGCTTGACGACAATGCGATTAACACTTCGAAAAGTATGAATATTAGTGTGCTATTTGAAACTACTATTAGAAAAAATGTGAATATTTGTGCACCACTGCTCTTTAGTAGTTACTATGGACGCCTCCGTTCCCTGAAAAAAAGCATTCGAAATGTGAGTGGTCCGTAATAATGAGACAGAAATGCACATATTTATCTAGTTCGTCTTCGAGAATGTTGTCTGTATTTAGAAACCTTCGTTTTCGGGTAAAACCCGATATTTCCCAATATTTTCACCCCAAACATGCTGTATAGGAAGCAATTTGAATTCAATTTCACTTTTTTTCACATTTTTTGACCTTGGAGTGTGGAGCTCCAGATTTAATGGTGCTTAGGTGGGGCTAGTTGATCGCACTTATTTGTGTACTTGGCGCCATCTTTCTCGGATCAATGTCTTTAATTGTAATCCTTCGCAAAATAGTTTAATCAAATCAATAACGGAACTTGTTGAAAACGTGCACGACAGCAGCAAAGCGGAAGCTTTCAAGTCATACTTTCTGAAGAAAAAGTTATTTTTGCGAAGGCAATTCCAGTGAGAAGTTTGCTCGAGCCATTCTTAAGAGCCGAGAAAGCACTTGAAAGTGATGCCCTCTGATGCCATCAATTCATTAAAGTTGAGCTACAGCAGACTGATGGCGATGATTGGTAAAGACAATAGGCAAATAGTCTAGAGCAGTTTTGTCAATGTTACCCGAGACCACTGTCATGTTAGTGAAAACCTGCAGGTTGTAAAATCTTTTGCGCAAAGATCGCTAGAGAATGGCACCGCACTCCTGCAATGAAACGTCTCTGAAAAAGATGACATCGTGGAAATTGGGAGCAATTCAAACGGTAGTAGCTGCTAGAAGTGAGCTGCCCTAACGCGAGTGTTGGGTTCGTGGTCTATTGGCGTTACGCTATTGCGCGCTACCCCGGACCACCGAATGTCGTGCTAACATCGTTTTGCTTTGCAAACGGAAGTTGTAATGTTGAGGTAACGTTGTCGATCAATGGTTGTTATCTCTACGGAGCCGTACCGGGCACGGCCAGCGATCTCTTGCCCTAACTGGCGGGACCTCTGTCTGGCCTCCCCCAGGCCTGACCTGGGAGCAGGCGAAGCAGCGCTGCCGCGACGGAGTGATCCCGGCCTGCCACAACGCGGAGGACTCGGTGACGGTGTCCGGCCCGGCCGAGGCGGTGGCGGAGCTGGTGGCGCAGCTCAAGGCGGAGAATGTATTTGCCCGGGAGGTGAACAGCCTGAATGTGGCCTTCCACAGCCGCTACATGCAGCCCATTGGGCCGGCCCTGCAGGAGGCCCTCGAGAAGGTGGGGCCCGCCCTCCTTTGCATGCTCCCGCGCACACCTGCTGTCGTGCCCAGGTGTTCTCGTTGCCTGGTTTAAACTGTTTTTTTGGTTTTTTGGCAAGTGGAAATTTGTTTAGGCAGCTTCTGTTTCAGTTTGTTCCTTCGTTATTCCGGAACGGTGAACCTTTGCCGTTCGATTTCGCGCTCCATGGCAAACGCCCAGAGATCTATAAATTAGAAATTAATTCTGAATCCCAAGAATGTGAAAATGAGGATGTTGCGGTTTGCGGTTCTGAATGAATTGCACCTTCCTCCTTAACGCGGAGTGGTAGTCCAAAAAGTGTGCCCTCAGAGTGCGAGGTCGAGGTACCATTTTGCATTGTCTCTAAGAGAACAACGCGAGAAAATTGTCTTCGGTTGGAGGCACGCAGGTATCAATTATCGCTGTGCCAATAACTATGGGTGTAATTGATAAGCGAGTATACAGTCGCCGACCGATTTTTCGGACTCCGATAATTCGGACTTGTTCGATATTTCGGACCTAAACGCGGAACCGTGACTTACCCCATAGAAATAGTGTATATTCACGACCAATGTTTCGGACAGCTTGAAGTCCGAAAGTTTGATTATTCGGACAAAATCGTCGTGAGCGATTGGCGGAAAACACCATTGAGAAGCGGCCATTTTGAATTTTATGTTGGCTACAAATGGATTGGCTTGGCTTGGCAGCACTACTTGAGTACTCTTGAGTTTTACCCGTTTTACCGCTAGGTAACGCTATGCTAGCCCTTTTTTTCCCATTTAGCTGCACGTCATCATCATCATCATTATCGTTTTGCTTTGTTTTTCCTGTTTTTCCGTTCCTTCGCGTCGCCACGCCAGTTGCCATTTTGCGCCTCTCATCTTGTTCGGACAACGCTGGCTTGGACGTCATGGCCCCATCTGTTGTACTGCCACCGCGATGTGTCGTTA
Organism: Ixodes persulcatus; assembly: GCA_013358835.2. NCBI lineage: Eukaryota > Metazoa > Arthropoda > Arachnida > Ixodida > Ixodidae > Ixodes > Ixodes persulcatus. The sequence continues at coordinate 189,831 of JABSTQ010008368.1, read as the reverse complement.
AGAAGCGCAGAAAGTACTCGACCATAACGCTAGAAACGAAGGCAGCGATTCTCAAGCTAACAGAAAGTTGCCGAACGGAAACGGAGGTGTAACCTGAAACGAGGCACCATTTACGGCTTTTTTAAGCCCACTTGGAAGTAATAAAGGCAAGTATTTCAATCTGCCGATTTTTCGGACTGCTCTATTATTCGGACGTTTTTTCGGTCCCCGCGAAGTCCGAATAATCGGTCGGCGACTGTATTTTATAAAGCATGCTACTGCGTTGAATTAACCTGAGAGTGCGGGAGAAGAGAAACATCAAAATGTAGAAGGAACAGAAAATAGACAGGACGACATCTCCATATTTTCTACATATATATTTTCGTGCTACTGCGTTACTTGCACTGAAGTCTGCATCCAGCATGCAGAAAATACCGTGGCACGAAATGCGCACCAGTGCAAAAGTTCGGCTGTCAAGGGCTTAACCTGCAACAGGCAATTCATTGTTTCTCGCGAGAGTTGAAACATGGTGGCGCCGGTGTGCAAATAACCCTCAGATACTTCCGGAATTCTGAACTCAATTTGAGTTTTGCAGCGTTTACGAAAAAAAAAATGTACTCTGTCTCGGAAAAATGGTCGCTTAGAGTACTGGCAGATGTAATTCACCCTTATGATGAAAGAATTGGACTTAAAAAAGTGAGGAAGTATGCGTGAAATGGCAGTGTGCCGGGGCTATCGAATAGACTGTGCCACTTAGTTTGTTGCCAAACAAAAAAAAAGGGGCGAACCGTCTCGCACGCCTTCCAACCTTGCGCCGTTCCGCCACCCGCGGCACCCGCTTGCACGCCGCAAGCAGGACGGTCGTTGCCTCGACGTTGACGGTGCCCCGCCCCCTCTCAGGTGGTGCCCGAAGCCCGCCCCCGTACGGAGCGCTGGATCAGCTCGTCGGTGCCGCAGAGCCGCTGGGGGGAGCCGCTGGCCCAGAAGTGCTCGGCGGCCTACCACGTGAACAACCTGCTCTCGCCCGTCCTCTTCCGGGAGGCCCTGGAGCACGTGCCGAAAAATGCCATCGTGGTCGAGATTGCGCCACACTGCCTGCTACAGGCCATCCTGCGACGGGCCCTGGGACCGGAGGTGGGATTCTTTCTTGAATCTACGAGACGTTTGCCCGAATTTCTTTGTACCCGGGCATTGTATTCGCTGGATATTGAACACCCGAGACTTGGAAACAAAATATTGAACAACAAACCTGCGTATGTGGCGTCTACTTTTTTTTTTCCTAAGATGTCTCGAGCGTTTAAGATGTCGAAAGTTAACCTGCTCGCCTGCACATTCCTTGTTATATCTATAGAAATGTGAATACATTCGCATTAATAGGGATGTGGATACATCAATGTCAATTTATCAATTCACAATGATAGAAACGTTTTTGCGCAAGAGCACCCGGAAAAGAAATAACATTTCAGAGCGGGACGTGCACCGCGTAAAAGGTGGTTCGCACACTTGCAACTGCTTACGGCCGAGTGCTTGGAGACCTCTTGCAATATCTTTAAGACTAGAAAACGCGCCGGTACCATTTTAGAGGTGACCCTGGAGCTGCATTTTACTAGAGTGAAGGTTCTGCAGCATTTTCGTGATCAAATATGTACAGTAAAACCTCGGTACCACGAACCCGCATAAGCCGTAGTTCCGCTTTAAAAGTAGCTTAGTCAGATCCCCGACATGTCTCCCGTTAAACCTAATGCATTCAATGCCCGCTTAATGCGTAGTCGCTTATCGTGTACTGACCGGTCAACGCGCACTGTTTTCACTTCCCGGTACGTACTAAACGGCGGGAGCGAACACGCGAAGCCGACCCAGCGTGGGGGCGAGGGCAGCGGGGGCGCGAGTTCGGCGGGTTCGGCGCTGCGCAACTCGCCTCCGTTGAGCAGGCGAACCAACGAACATCGGCAACGTTGCTGGCGGGGGACCAGTGCAGTGGCGGTAGTTAACGCGGTTTACACAGTTTACGGGCCCGGCTGGTGGGAGAGGAGGAGCTCAGGAGCTTCTCCGAACAGCGTTGTTGACATCGCGGTCGCAGGCTTGGCGGGCTGCGCTGGAGGTTTCGAACTTGCGATTGGTTGCGCATAGTTGCGGTTTTCTGAACGGCATTTCTCTCGCTGCCCTGCCCTACCTCCCTCCCCCCGTGGTCGCCGCTCGCGCGCATACGCGACACGCATACGTCGGGTTTCGCGCCTCCGCTCACTCCGCTGTCGCGCAGGCGCAGCTCCCGCATGCCCTCGCTACGGAAGGGGGGAAAGGGAGGGAGAAGGACGCGATGCACCATGCCAGCCATGCACCTTGCCCCCTCCCTTCTCTCTTTTGCGGACGCGTGCACACACGCACTAAAAAAGTTTACTTTTGTTCGTTGCTCGCGGCGACTCGCGGCGTTGCTCGCGTCTCTATTCGAAGGCGCAAACATAAACCTCTAACACCACCGTCAGCTTCGTGGCCGATCTAGTACTGTATATCAGAAATAAATAGCGTTCTGTGTTTAATTTATGGTGTTTTACCGTTCCTTTCTGGTCTACCTAGAATCGAGGATTTTTTTTTTTTTTTTTTTCGGCTTTGCCGTTTTGGAGGGTCCGCCTAGAATCGATGCCGGCTTAGAGAATCGAGTAAATAGGGTAGGTGGTGTGTATTTGTCATTTTCTCTTAAGCCGTACTACCGCTTTGCGCATACTTTATCCGCGTTCCCATCGAACTGCGCCTTATCGAGGTTTTACTGTACATACTAACCGAGATATGGTTGTTTATAACATTGTCAAGTTTTTCGAGCCAACAACAAAACAAAAGATGTGTAAAACCAGAAATTTGAGTGTTTTATGGCTGCCCTACGGATAGTAACAGTGTGCTGTCTCGTTGCAAGAGATTCCGAGAGGGCCTGAACCAGCTTTTAAGTGGTGCACGTCCCGCGCTTTTTTCTGGCAGGGTACGGTTGCACTTGTTTCATCCGAGCCAGAAAGTACCGGTCACTTGTATTCTCTGAATATAGACGTAGCAACGTCGGCACCCGATTGCGGCGGCAGAGAGGTCACCCTGCCCGGTTGCGTGTTCTGCAGGCGACCTGCCTGGGGCTGATGAAGCGGGACGTGCCGGACGTGCCGGCCTTCTTCCTGACCTCGCTGGGCAAGCTGCACGCCCACGGGGTGCCCCTGCAGCTGGAGCCCCTGTTCCCCCGGGTGCCGTGGCCCGTGCCCAGGGGTACGCCCAACGTGGCCCACCTGGTCAGCTGGGACCACTCGCAGACTTGGTCGGTGGTCACCTACAACGACTTCTCCACCTCTGCACAGGTGAGCGTGGCTGCAATGCCCGCCGGGGAAAGGCCGGTCTACGCACTTGCGTCTGGTTGCAATCAAGCGCATGTGCTTCCTGTTGTTGTCGAAACGTTTAGTTGTGCGAAAATTAAAGGAACTGCTGTTTTGCTCAGCTGTGTAGGGTGTCTATTTAACTTGGGATTGTCAGGGAATTTTGAAGCATCTGGAAAAGTCTGGGAATTGTCGAGGAAATCGTCCGAAACTTGGTTATTTCGGGAAAAATAACCGACGAAGGCTGTGCAGCGACGCGCAACAAAGTGGGACGGTGTGGCTTGCGGTGGCATGGATGACCTTTGCGCCTTGCAACGGTGCCCCGAGGTAACACTGTGCAGTTTCAGCCATTACCCGACTCGCAGGAATAAATAGGAACGGTTTGAACAGCCGCCGAAACCCCATCTTCTGCACATTCGTAATGATCGGGGGATTTTATCGAAATACTCGTCAAAAACCCGGTGAAGTCGCATAATTCGTGGGCATCAATTTCGTAGGCACCCTGTCGTAGTCATGAAATGGTGGTGCGGGGAGGAGGGAGAGAGAGACATAGAGAGGAATAAAGAGTTACAGGGAAGGCTTGCTGCCTGCACGAAGGCAAGCAGCTAGTCCGTCTCCTTCCGACCGGCCGCGATTCGGCAGCCGTTTTCTCGAATTGTGTGGCATAGATTTCGCTTGCGGGTTGAAATTGATTTTGTCCTTCCCGTCCCACAGGTCTCCGAGGAAGTGGCGGAGTTTGACCTGGAGGCCGGGGAGAACGACGGCTACCTGGCTGGGCACCAGATTGACGGGCGGGTGCTGTTCCCGGCCACCGGGTACATGGTGCTGGCCTGGAAGTCCCTGGCGAAACGGTCTGGCAAGCCTTACAACCAGGTGCCCGTCGTCTTCGAGGACGTCACCTTGCACAGAGCCACCATCCTTCCCAAGAGCGGTACGTCCACGCCTCGATGCAATGCCGCAATGGGCTCGAAATCTCCGCCGAAATATGTGCTGGTCGACGCTCGTAAGCTTTAATCCTATGCCTTTTTATGCGCGGATGCTGCAAAGAGTGTTCGAACGGAACAGTGATGTAAAATCAGCTTTCCGTTTCGCATTTCCCATCGATTTCGTTGCAGCAGAATTCAACTGTAGCACTCTCCGGCCTGTCCTGGATGGCTTGGTCACTAAACTTTATTGTCAGGGGCCTATTATTTCACAAACTTCGAGAACAGTGGGTTTCAGGAAAATTTTGCAGGCAACCTGATTTCGCGATTTAGAGTGATGTGGTATGTATTCGTTAAAAAGGGCTCATATATTGGTGCAATCAATATTTTGCTATATTTATAATTGGCAAGATTTGCGAAACTTTGGTACTCGTGAAAATAAAGGCCCGTTCACTCTTGCGACCTCTTAAATCTTGGTTCCTTGAGACCTCTTAAATCTCTTAAAACGAGAGGACACAGTGGCGCCATCTATCGGGTTGCAGTGTAAACTTGACGGTCCAGCATATTTTCTATTTCTCCCGCGCATTATCCTTTCTTTCTTGCCTCGAACAACTTTTCGAAACGTTATGAACGAGCCTTTCTCATAGGTATTACGCACATTCGACCTCGGAAATGCCGCAAATATGTCGCTCCTGTGAAATGCAGTTCCACGATCACCGCATACATGGCGCCATCTATGCGGTGATCGTTGAACTGCATTGTTCCAGTTTTTCTTACATTGTAATTCTGCATATGGTGGTCTGATTTGTGCAAGATATTCTTTAGCTGAGGACACGCATCACAGCGAATTCTTTGACACAATCCACCCGATAGTCCTATAGGGAGTATTCACTGGCGACCATAGCTGTGTGTGCAGCTTCTGAGCGCGTGCTCACGGCGAGCTTCCACAGTTCTTCTGCAACTTGCATTCCGCACCATCAAGATTGCCACTCTTAGCAGCCTATTACTGCGAGTTCTTTCTGAGCATGTGCTCTAAACTGCACCCACAAATATGGTGTCCAGTGAATACCCCCTATTGGCACGTGCTTGAGCAGCCTATGCTTGAAATGTCTCCACCGTCCAGACGACGGAATTGAGGAGAAAAGAGAGGTTTCTCCGCTTCGACGCGGGCACAAGTTCAGCAAGAACATTCAACAGCTCTTGCTGGCGCTGAGGCATGAAACGGGTCTTTGACAGAGCAGTTTGTAAGCAACACATGTAGGGCAAGTGGCAAGTTTACACGATGTGGCCCACCCAGAAAACGACTTAAAAGAACAAATAAATTCTTCTGCAAAAAAAAAAAAAAAATGTTGACTTGAGAATTAGTTGGCACAGTATTATGAAACTTGGCAGTCGTTTTTGAGTGTACCCTATGCATGTACCCTGAAAATTTCATGCAGGTAGCTCCAAAAATTAAAATTGACCGCATCTCCACGTGGTGAATGATGTTGCTTGGGGCGAAGCTCTGGTGGTGCTTGTCTGCGTAGACGCCGGAGCCGCAGCATGGCGAGCCTTTTCATTCATGTCAGTAGGAGAATGTGTGGTTTTCTTCTTTTTCTTTTTTTAAGCAGACAGATGGGATGGCATCTCAGAACCCCCTACTCTTTTTTTTTCTTCTTTTTTCTTTGAGCCTTTTCATTCATGTCAGTAGGAGAATGTGTGGTTTTCTTCTTTTTCTTTTTTTAAGCAGACAGATGGGATGGCATCTCAGAACCCCCTACTCTTTTTTTTCTTCTTTTTCTTTGAGCCTTTTCATTCATGTCAGTAGGAGAATGTGTGGTTTTCTTCTTTTTCTTTTTTTAAGCAGACAGATGGGATGGCATCTCAGAACCCCCTACTCTTTTTTTTTCTTTTTCTTTGAGCCTCTTCATTCATGTCAGTAGGAGAATGTGTGGTTTCCTTCTTTTTCTTTTTTTAAGCAGACAGATGGGATGGCATCTCAGAACCCCCTACTCTTTTTTTTTCTTCTTTTTCTTTGAGCCTTTTCATTCATGTCAGTAGGAGAATGTGTGGTTTTCTTCTTTTTCTTTTTTTAAGCAGACAGATGGGATGGCATCTCAGAACCCCCTACTCTTTTTTTTTCTTTTTCTTTGAGCCTCTTCATTCATGTCAGTAGGAGAATGTGTGGTTTCCTTCTTTTTCTTTTTTTAAGCAGACAGATGGGATGGCATCTCAGAACCCCCTACTCTTTTTTTTCTTCTTTTTCTTTGAGCCTTTTCATTCATGTCAGTAGGCAAAAAAAAAAAAGAATGTGTGGTTTTCTTCTTTTTCTTTTTTTAAGCATTGGACAGATGGGATGGCATCTCATGAACCCCCTACTCTTTTTTTTTCTTCTTTTTCTTTGAGCCTTTTCATTCATGTCAGTAGGAGAATGTGTGGTTTTCTCTTTTTCTTTTTTTAAGCAGACAGATGGGATGGCATCTCAGAACCCCCTACTCTTTTTTTTTTCTTTTTCTTTGAGCCTTTTCATTCATGTCAGTAGGAGAGATGTGTGGTTCTGAGATTCCCATCTGTCTCTTTTTTTAAGCAGACAGATGGGATGGCATCTCAGAACCCCCTACTCTTTTTTTTTCTTCCTTGAGCCTTTTCATTCATGTCAGTAGGAAGAATGTGTGGTTTTCAAAGAAAAGAAGAAAAAAAGAGTAGGGGGTTCGAGATATCCCATCTGTCTGCTTAAAAAAAGAAAAAGAAGAAAACCACACATTCTCCTACTGACATGAATGAAAAGGCTCGGCATGCTGCGGCTCGGCGTCTACGCAGACAAGCACCACCAGAGCTTCGCCCCAAGCAACATCATTCATCACGTGGAGATGCGGTCAATTTTTTTTTCTTCTTTCTCTTTGAGCCTTTTCATTGATGTCAGTAGGAGAATGTGTGGTTTTCTTCTTTTTCTTTTTTTAAGCAGACAGATGGGATGGCATCTCAGAACCCCCTACTCTTTTTTTTTTCTTTTTCTTTTTTCATAATTTTTTTTTATCTTTTTTTTCCAATTTTTTTTTTTCTCCACATGAGCATGTGCTCACGTGCACGTGATCTCACGTGCACTTACGAGCACCTTCCTTCTGCACGTGATCTCGCGAGCAGAAGCACGAGCACCCGACGCCGGCGGACGGACATACGGACATGGCTAGCCCCTAAGGTGCTTCGCCCTTAAAACAAACTCGTCTCCCGTAGAGAAAGTGGGAAACCGAGGCCGTGACAGGCTACCACTGGCCACTGACTGAAGTGGCCAGCGACCGAAGTGGCGCCGCTTATCACCAAGGCAGGGAGAAGACATTATCTGGCAGCTGCGATGCGTATGGTGTCATCTTGCACCGTAAATGACACTCTTTATACCCATTTTAATTCAGCGATGGGCACCGAGGTGAAAAACAAAAACTCACTAGACGGCTTGGCGAATTATCTGTCACGCTGCTCCGCCCCCTCAGCATCAGCGTGACAGGGATAGTTCGAGCGAAGTACATATAGTTTATCACTCGCACTTCGCAAAAACCCAACTGTATCAAAATAAAAAGAATAATAAAAAAAGACAAGAATCCGCACTGTGAACAATTTGAGCAACACTGTTCAATAATCGAAGTATTAAAGCCTAGATGAAAAGATGTGTACAACGTTTCTCAACTCTCGATGATTCGTGGTGTCCATGGTGACCATAATTCAAGTACTGCAGCCATTATGTTTCTTTTTAAACACCCCACACTTTTTTTTTTTTGTCGACGTGCAGGCCCGGTGCGCTTCATGGTGAACGTGATGCGCGTGTCGGGCGACTTCGAGGTGTGCGAAGCCGGCACGGTGGCCGCGAGTGGCCGCATCTACTTGGCCGAGTTCGGGGAGAAGCTCCTGGACCACGAGGCGCCCTCCGAGCCCCCGGAGACAGTGACCTTCGACCTCGACGCCGAAGACATCTACAAGGAGCTGCGCCTCCGGGGGTATGAGTACTCCGGAAGCTTCCAGGGCATCTTGAAGGCGGACATCCAGCGTAAGTCGGAGTGGACGGTCATTTTCTGCCACTAGCGGGCACTGCACTTGTCCGGTTCGAGGTCATTGTTAAGACTGGTTCGCACACTTGCGACTTCTTACAACCGAGCGCATTACGAAATCTCGCGATGTCTTACGACAGAGAGCACACTTGCACGCCTTTAAGACTAGAAGCCTTTAAGGCTAGAAGCTTCGTTGGAATTTTGCAAATCTTTTTTAAAATGGTGGCCTCTACCATTCCGTTGATCGGATGCAATTGTGTGCCTGCCGGTGCAGACCCCTACGGCAAACTCAAGTGGGAGGACAACTGGGTGACCTTCATGGACACCATGCTGCAGTTCAGCATTCTCGGCAACCCCATGCGCTCTCTCAACCTGCCCGTCAGGATCCACTCGTGCAAGGTGGACCCAGCAGTCCATGCCAGGGCTGTCAGCGCAGCGGGAGACAAAGGTGGGTGGCTCAGCACGAAACAGACGTTGCTGGGTGCAACACTGGCAGCTCTACTAAAATGCTAAAGTGGGCTAATTGGATGAGCATTATGAGCAACAAATAGCGCGAAGGACAGACAAGAACGAGAACACAAAGACGGGACTAGTGGCTAGTCTTGTCTTTGTGTTCTTGTCCTTGTCTGTCCTTCATGCTAGATATTGTTCAAGGCTAGTCGCTTGGTGCAACCCCTTGGTGCAGCATATGGTAGCTTGGTGCGACGCCATGTGTCTGGGACCAAATGTTGGAGAACAACATGCAGGTATCCTACTCTGGCATAAACCAGGTATACGGGGGGGGGGGGGGGGGGGGTGCAAGCTCCAGCCAGTTCGATATATATACGCTTCGCGACACTGTTAGCCCAAGCACGAGATCTGCGCTATTTCAAATTTTACTTCTAAGGCTCCTGGTAGGCACCTAATTTTACCACGTAGGTTAGTGCTCCAAAACCGAACCTTCCACGACAATAGTACTTTATATCTGCCCTTTCTTTCTAAAAGAAAAGCAAAAAAAAAATGGCGATCACTACCTCGTGAAACAGTGTTGCACCGTGTACATTCTCTCCAACAACATTAGAGTATACACCTTTCCAAGAAACATTCGACCCCAGGGGCAGCAAACCGTTTTCGAGCCCATTCACTGGGTTTGAGGCGAGACTGTCACCGGCGTCCCTGCTAACCCTAATCGAGTGGACTGTGATTTCGATAGGCGCAGCCTGCGTAGGCTCAGTTTCAAACGCTGCTGGCAGCTAAATTATCGTCTTTTCCAGCTGTATTTTTCTGAGGTCACTGAGAAAGCATTGTACCACATTTGAAAAAAAAAAAGCAATAAAAAACCTATAAACTATTTTTGTTGGGTACGCTCGCGACAGAACGAATGCGACTGGAATGTATAGTTCTAGTTTTTTGTGGTTTTCTTTACTATAAGCTTTGACGGGATCGCGCGATTCGCCGCATGTCAAACGACAAAACGCTTAGCTGTCAAAAATATTTTTTTTCACGCTCACAAATAACGTGTTTACCGATGGACAGGACACGGACATAGAATTTAGCAAGTGTTAACATTCGAACAATATATTGTACGTACCACACGATGCAGCGTTATCCGAAAAGAATTTATTTGAGAAAGATCTCAAATAACACAGTCACAGTCGACGACAGTCGCATCTTGACGATCGGACGGAATCCAAGATGACTTCGTTTTGGGGCACGTTTTGGGGAGAGCTTCCTTTTTTCACAACAGCACCAAGGCAAAGGAACAAACGCGACTGACCCGTTTCCCACCCCAACCCGGAAAACTAGTTTTGGAGATGACTGAGGATTCTACGCGGATTATCTCTGGGAGGGGGGAGAACAATGTTCGCAAAATCGCGTCGAGGGCCGTTCGGCGTCCTTCACCTCCTTCGTTTCCCGTGAAAGCTTGAATGGCAGACACTTACCAGCCTTATTTCTCACAATGGAAGATAACACAGAAAGGGTGCGCAGCACGCATAAAAAAAAATTAAGTGGAAACTTTCAAGAGGGGCTAGAAAACGTTGAATGCAAAACCGCAAAAACGTAGGTAGAGAACCGCGCTGAGCGGGTCATCAGTCCCAGAGGGTGGCAGAAAATTTCTAGCTGATAGAGGGCGCGAGAGTCGCACCAGCCGCATCAGCATCAGCAACATGGCGGCGGCCTAGGAGCGTTTTTTGGAAAGGTGTATACAGCTCGTCTCGGGAACTATAAATTTTTTCGAGGTATCTTTTTGCAAAGTAGCGAAGACCTCCCCTTTTCACGTTTCTTGCGCAGGAGTGGACGTGGTCTACGAAAAGTACCTCAACGTCTGCCGCGCCGGCGGCGTGTCCATGAAGGGCCTCAAGGCCAATGTGGCACCCCGCCGAGGCGTGCAGCAGGAACCGTTCCTCGAGGAGTACCAGTTCGTGCCCTACCTGGACGACGAGTCGACCGGCCGCCAGCGCGAGGCCGCGGTCCGCGAGTATGTTGAGGTCTGCTGCGGCATCGCCCGCCGCGTGCTCGAGTCGTGTGGCAAGAACAAGGCTCAGATCTCGGACGTGATGAACGGGTTCCGCGAGGCGCCCGAGCAGGTCCTCCACAAGTACCTGGAGAGCCCGGCCGAGAACCACGGCCTGTTGCGCGTCCTGGCCAGCGTCCAGAAGGAGGCCAAGAGCTCGGCGGGCTCCCTGGTGGCCACGGTCCAGTCGGCCCTGGCGGCCCACAAGGAGGACCTCGAGAGGGACCTCCTCAACACGGCCCTCCTGGAGGAGGACCCGCTGCGGCACCTCCTGGATGTGGTCGTCGAGAACACCAGTGTCAAGAAGCTGAAAGTCCTCGAGATGGCCGCGGATGCGGGCCCCTCGCTCCTGGCGCCCCAGGTATCCGCCCTCCTGGCACTGTCCCACATCCTCCTCAAGACTGATCTGACGATCGCACATCCGCAACCGGATGTCCTTACGGAAGAGCAAGTTCCGGAAGACGCCAAGAAGGTTGCCTGGGACGTGGCGTCTCCGTCGAAGACCGCCCTTCCCGAGGCAGACCTCCTGGTAGCCCGTGACGCAGTCGGCAGCAAGGCGCTTGAGGCGCTCACGGATGCGCTCGCGGCTCAGTCGAGGGAGGGCGGCTTCGTTCTGCTGTCCCTGCGGACTGCACTCACGCCCGCCGAGATGTTCCTGTCGACTGTGGGCAAGGTGCCGCTGCGGGTACACTCTCGAGACTCCGTCGAGGCTGCCTTCAGGGAGCGTGGCTTCCGGCTCGTGGGCCTCCGGTCCAACAATGTGTCTGCGCTGCTGCTGTTCAGGAAGAGGCCGGCAACGCCGGCTGGTGCAGAAAAACAGGCAGTGATCCGGGTTGGAAACGGCGGGCTCGGCTGGGTGGAAGAGATCAAAGCCAAGGCGACAGAGTACCAGGAGAGGCCGGCGGGCGAGAATGTCTGGCTGGTGGCTGAGGACGTGGGCACCAGCGGGGTCGTCGGGCTCACCAACTGCCTCAGGCAGGAGACTGGAGGAGACCACATCAGGTGGGCAGTCCACGTTGCAGAAGCAAACGGTTTTGGCAGTGTGCAAACTTCTGAGAGGGGTTTTGGTTGAACGTTGGAGTTCCACAGACGGCTTAAGTGTACCTAACCGTGATCTTATGAATCATAGTGTTAGCTGGCAGTTAGGTTAGAAGTCTTCTGTTTCTTTGACACAGGCATAACGATGTCATTGAGACTTCTACCTTCACAACATGCTACAATGGGGCTCAAACACAGCTCAAACAGTTTGGTACATGACACTAGTTTGTATAAGTAATGTGCAAAAAAAGTGTGGATGTCATGTTCACGATGGGCTGGGCAGTGCACTTAACCGTAGCGTACCTAACCATTGTGTACCCAACGGTCTTCTAACCATTGTAAACCCAACTGTCTTTGATCTGTCTTTGACCTGTCTTCAACCTCTACATTGGACGTAGCTGTCTTTGACCTAGCTGTCTTTCACCTAGCTGTCTTTGACCTAGCGGTCTTTGACCTAGCTGTCTTTGACCTAGCTGTCTTTGGCCTAGCTGTCTTTGGCCTAGCTGTCTTTGGCCTAGCTGTCTTTGGCCTAGCTGTCGTTGGCCTAGCTGTCGTTGGCCTGGCTGTCGTTGGCCTGGCTGTCGTTGGCCTGGCTGTCGTTGGCCTGGCTGTCGTTGGCCTGGCTGTCGTTGGCCTGGCTGTCGTTGGCCTGGCTGTCGTTGGCCTGGCTGTCGTTGGCCTGGTAGTTGCCTAGCTGTCGTTGGCCTAGGCGTCGTTGGCCTAGCTTGTCGTTGGCCTAGCTGTCGTTGGCCTAGCTGTCGTTGGCCTAGCTGTCGTTGGCCTAGCTGTCGTTGGCCTAGCTGTCTTTGGCCTAGCTGTCGTTGGTCCTAAACAAAGTGTACCTAAGAACAATGTACTGAACCATGGCATACCTAACTGTAGGTCACCTAACTTTAGTGTGGTCTTTTCCCCAGGTGCGTCTTCAATGCCAGCCTCAAAGGCGGCGCAAACCCAGTGGCCAACTTCCAGCCGGCCAGCTCGGAGCACAAGGAGCTCGTGGAACGGGACCTGGTCATGAACGTCTACCGCGACGGAAAGTGGGGCTCCTTCAGGCACACCGTGACGCAGTCACGTGAGTGGGGCTCCATGCAGCCTTTTAATCAAGAGACTATAGTACTCCCTGGTGTCCCATTTTGATCAAAGTCAGCGAGAGCTTTCTCGGCTTCTGATCGGATGTTGCACCATAGCTTGCGCATAATCACCCAACATTACATTTTTGAACCAATCATGAGTTCACAGTCGGGCACATTTTTGGTGAAAATGTTTAACAGCGCATTCAAATACCGAGAGATTGTGCCGCCTCTGACGTGTTTGTTTTTAGTCGAACCCGTTTATAAAGAACTCTTTCGGACATGCATTTTTGTTCGACATATCCCGTGATTCGCTATAGCAAAACCGGGCATACCGCAAGGTTTAAGGCTGGGGCTTCGTAACAATTATTTTCTTGACACTACGGTAAACACGCGTTAACGCATTCTTCAGTGGACCGCGAAAACAATTTATGACCCGCAAAAAACCAATAATGTTCTAGGCGGGCTAACAGCTAGAACAAAACGTAGCTCTTGAAGAACTGTTTATTCTGCGAGGATGTTTACAGGATGCTTACCCAGGCGCGCTCGGAAAGAAAAGTTTTACCATTTTAGCTGACCTCGTATCTTTTTCGTCTGGACTTGGATCCACAGTCTGCAGCATGGCAATCGTGTCCTCGAAGGAAATCCAATGTTGCTGCCGTGAAGCCATGGTCCAAACAAAACCAGCGGAACCGTACAGAGACGAAAAAGAGAGCTGCGCAAAGCAGCCGAGCCGCAGCGAGGATTACCGCTTTTATGCGAACGTCGCCACCTCTCCAGCTGCAAATGCCCCGCGATCGCAGGCAGAAGTTCGATGATCGCTAAAATCTACTCTGCGCCAAGGAATCGTTTCCAGCTTGTCAAAGAATAACGAAGACGGTTGCCATTTCCTGCGCAAACCGGGTTGGCATGCGGAAGTCGAGCGAAAAAAAGAGCTAACAAACAAAACGTGGCAGGCGGTGGTAAGGAAGCAGCCGACGCGGTCTCAGAGTATCTTTAGGCGCCGACAGAAGGGCAGGGCGCATCTTTCGAACACCCGGCCTTTAGCGCTCGTTCCATGCCTTCTGCCGTGCTCTGCCATGCACGCGCACCCTCGAGGTGCACGAGACGTCGGAGCATCGTCGGAGGCAGGGAGCTCGCGCTGGAGGCGTAGTATGTGAGGCTCCTCCCTGCCGTTCTCATCTTGTGGCTGACCGTGGTGACGGAGCGAGACAGGGGCACCGTCTATCGGCGCAGGGTCTGAAATGCAAACAGCCGCATTTCAGGCCCGCGCAGCAGAACGACGAGACGGCCGTCGATCGCAGCCGCGTAAACAGACGTAACTCGACGCGAACGGACGACCGATCATCGTAGAGACGTCGTACGGTAAGGGACGGGTCGCTCGTTACGATGGCACTTGGGCGCAGCAAAGTTCTACCGCAAGAACGGCAACGTTAGGGCCCGGCTCCGCGGGGATCGCTTTCGGTGTCAGAGTGGCACGGCTTGCGCGAAAGAGGTTCATGTTGAACGGTTGGTGATCCGTGCTTTGGCTCGGGTTAACAAAGACGATAAATCGTTACAGAGATGACATCCTTCGGCTCTGTGTTGCTATCACCCGAATATTAGTGCAAGCAGGTGCATGTGTTTGTGTTTTTTCCGGAAGTTCTTTAGGTGCCACTCGGTTGCCAGGGGCACTTGTCGTTATAGGCTAGAGAGCCGAGATTGAAGAGGAAGTCCATCTCAAACCATGGGGAGAGTTTTCAATTTGATGGCAAATGCCTCGTAATGAATGGCAAGTGGGCGTGGCGAAGAGGAAAACAGGCAGAAACGTTTGCCGTCGATCGACGCTCCAGCCACCGCCTCGCCACTCGTATTTCAAATGCGGTCCGTCAGCCACGTGACCCCAATCGAGCAGTTGAAAACCCTCCGCACTCTAGGCTCCCCAGTATGGGCCTTTCTCCACTCACCTGCATGCCGAGCGCGCCTGGAACCAGGTGCAATAAATACTACCGCCATCGAGGGTGGACCCCGTCTCGACGGCTTACTCTCGGCCCGCAGGTGGCGCCCCCCGGCTGTGGACGGACCAGGCAGTTCCTCAACGTGCAGACCCGGGGCGACCTGTCGAGCCTGCAGTGGTACGAGAGCCCCCTGCGGTACCGGCCGGCCTCGGACGACCGGGTGCTGTGCAGCGTCTACTACGCGCCCCTCAACTTCCGCGACATCATGCTGGCCACGGGCAAGCTGCCCCCCGACGCCCTCCCAGGTGGGTGCATGTCGCTCGCCAACGCTGCAGATCTGTTTTGGTCTTTCCGAGGGAAAGCGTTGCCTCCCGCGGTGACGGACGCAAATACATCCTTTCGAAGCTCAGTTTGGCCACTCTGATCACTGTCGTCATCCGAGGAAGGGGATGCTACCGTAAACGAGCTTATATTCGTGGGCTCTGTAGTTTTCGAATTTCTCGCTTCGGCCTCTCCGGTGGCAGTCAGAGTGCCATGTCCTCCAATTCACACCTTCAATGCCTCTCGGAGTTGAATTCGGAGGAGGAGAGCTTACTGTGCCACGGGGAAGCTCTAAAGTACCTCCGGTTCTAAATTCGAAATCGCAGGAATCTTGCATTTTGGTGCATGCACCAAAATAAAACCGAATAGAAATACTTTTTGCCTTCAATATTTTCATTCGATGCTTGTAAACCTGAACAGCTTGGATGCACTGTACTGTTCTCCTGCTAGACAATTAAAGAAAATCTCGCACATTGACTCTTTCTTCAAAAACAAAACCCGACCTCTGGGAAGCACCTTTGGAGAAAACACTCAACAGTCGAAGGGTTAAAGAGCAACCGTCTGGGCTCTGCCAGTTGCGCATTTTCCCTCCTCCCGCTGACTGACGAGAGGGGTCGCTCTTTGCGTCTTGGTGTGCAGGCAACCTGGCGACGTCGGACTGTGTGCTGGGGCTGGAGTTTTCCGGGCGGGACCCCTCGGGGCGCCGGGTGATGGGCTCGGTGGCGGCCGAGGGCATGGCGACCGTCGTGGCGGCCGACCCGGGCTTCCTGTGGGAGGTGCCGGCGGACTGGAGCCTGGAGGATGCCGCAACGGTGCCGGTGGCCTACTCGACGGCCTACTACGCCCTGCTGGTGCGGGGCGCCATGCATCCCGGGGAGGCCCTGCTGGTGCACTCGGGCAGCGGGGGCGTCGGCCAGGCCGCCATCTCCATCGCCCTCTCCATGGGCTGCACAGTTTTCACCACCGTCGGTAAGTGGCACCCTCCACACTTAGACACCTCGTGTAGGGGCTAGAGTCAGGTTCCGACGTCGGCGGTCTCAAGACAAAAATGATGTTGCTTGGGGCGAAGCTCTGGTGGTGCTTGTCTGCGTAGACGCCGAGCCGCAGCATGCCGAGCCTTTTCATTCATGTCAGTAGGAGAATGTGTGGTTTTCTTCTCTTTCTTTTTTTAAGCAGACAGATGGGATGGCATCTCAGAACCCCCTACTTTTTTTTCTTCTTTTTCTTTGAGCCTTTTCATTCATGTCAGTAGGAGAATGTGTGGTTTTCTTCTTTTTCTTTTTTTAAGCAGACAGATGGGATGGCATCTCAGAACCCCCTACTTTTTTTCTTCTTTTTCTTTGAGCCTTTTCATTCATGTCAGTAGGAGAATGTGTGGTTTTCTTCTTTTTCTTTTTTTAAGCAGACAGATGGGATGGCATCTCAGAACCCCCTACTTTTTTTTCTTCTTTTTCTTTGAGCCTTTTCATTCATGTCAGTAGGAGAATGTGTGGTTTTCTTCTTTTTCTTTTTTTAAGCAGACAGATGGGATGGCATCTCAGAACCCCCTACTTTTTTTTCTTCTTTTTCTTTGAGCCTTTTCATTCATGTCAGTAGGAGAATGTGTGGTTTTCTTTTTCTTTTTTTAAGCAGACAGATAAGATGGCATCTCAGAACCCCATACTTTTTTGTTTCTTCTTTTTCTTTTTCATGTTTTTCATCTTTTTTTTTTTCAATTTTTTTTTGCCCTACACGAGCACGTGAGCATGTGCTCACGTGCTCGTGAGCACGTGATCTCACGAGCAGAAGCACGAGCACCCGACGCCCGCCGACGGCGGACGGACATACGGACATGGCTAGCCCCGAAGGAGCTTCGCCCCTAAAAAACGAGAGCAAAGGACGAGCAGAAAAAGAATACAGACGATGAGTCGGGAGCGTTCACTTTGCTGCAACGAGTCGATGTTGTTAGATTGCTCGTCAACTTGATCTGTTTCTAGACGTCGGACGATGCCGGCGTTTTCCTGCGAAGTAAGCTAGAAGAGAGTTGGATACAGACTTTAGGGGAGGATGTTTTGCCGGCAGGATGGGCCCGTCGAGACCACCCACTGGAACCACCAATGTCCCCATCTATGCCCCGCCGTTTCGAAGCGGCCATAATGAATGGGACCTTTAGATTGCAGTAGAACCTCATTGATAGGTTCCCAGATTTCACGTTTTCCAAGCTTCCACGTTCAGAACCGCTGGTGCCGCCAAGCTTCCAGCCTTTGGGGGCCTTCTTGTTTTTTTACAGTTTTTCCAGATTATACTTTTCTGTATTTTTTATTTTTTTTTTTATTTTTTACATACTGCAGCCCCGTCGGGGCTATTGCAGGAGTGGGGGAAAAATGACAGTTCAGAATTCAATATTGAATAAGATAGAAAAAACAAAACAAAGTAAAATAGGATCAACCGCTGTCAACCGCACACAGAAATTCGTCTGGAGGTAATGAGCGGATGTTACCGGGTAGCAGATTCCAATGTTCAATGGATCTAGGGAAAAAACTGTATTTAAACATGTCAGTGCGTGCATAAAATGGTGAAATGTTTAGGTCATGGTGGCTCCTTGTTGATGACTCTATGTGAAACCTTATGTATGCGTCTAATGAGGTGAGACGTGGCGAGTTAACCAGACCGTAAAGGACTTTAAGGCTCTCAGTGCGACGTCTATTGGAAAGAGGACTTTTGCGGTACTTTGAGAAGTGTATCAACGAGGTTCTACTGTATTATCTTAACTCTATGGCCCAACCGGGCTGCCTGCTCTTTAGTTTTGCTGAATTTTATTTCGAGGAGACTACAAAGCATTTACTGTATTTCCCAGCCTATAGTCCACGCCCGGTGTGTAGACCAACGTGCCGTTTACATAAGAGTCCACGTTTGCCTGCGCCGAGTGTGGGCACTGCACGTGGGTAGAAAGTGGATTAGCTTGAAGTGAAGTGCCTGTGCCTGCACCGTGCCAGCAGCAGCGGCACCACGTCGGAGACATGCACTGGTGTTTAGTCTGAAAGGGCAAATTTCGGTTGAAAAAGGAAATATTTTCCTTAGTCTGTACCTGGTGCCCAGTCTGCATGTAAAAAAATTCTCATGCAAACCACATCTTGACAAATACCTGCTTCATTAGCTCACAAAAAAAAAAATCTGGTTCATAGAGCACCATTAGCACACACTAAGTCATTAACAAAATACAGCCGCCGACCGATTTTTCGGACCCTGATAATTCGGACTTGCTCGATATTTCGGACCTAAACGCGGAACCGTGACTTACCCCATAGAAATAGTGTATATTCACGACCAATGTTTCGGACAGCTTGAAGTCCGAAAGTTCGATTATTCGGACAAAATCGTCGCGAGCGATCGGCGGAAAACACCACCGAGAAGCGGCCATTTTGAATTCTATGTTGGTTGCAAATGGATTGGCTTGGCTTGGCAGCGCTACTTGAGTACTCTTGAGTTTTACCGCTAGGTGACACTATGCTAGCCCTTTTTTTCCATTTAGCTGCACATCATCATCATCATTATCGTTTTGCTTCGTTTTTCCGTTCCTTCGCGTCGCCATTTTGCGCTCGTGGATTTGCGCCTCTCATCTTGTTCGGAACAACTGTTGTACTGCCACCGCGATGTGTCGTTAAGAAGCGCAGAAAGTACTCGGCCATAACGCTAGAAAAGAAGGCAGCGATTTTCAAGCTAACAGAAAGTTGCCGAACGGAAACGGAGGTGTAACCTGAAACGAGGCACCATTTACGGCTTTTTTAAGCCCACTTGGAAGTAATAAAGGCAAGTTTTTCAATCTGCCGATTTTTCGGACTGCTCTATTATTCGGACGTTTTTTCGGTCCCCGCTAAGTCCGAATAATCGGTCGGCGACTGTACCTATCTTACGTCTTATTATAATAAACAATCCAGAAAAAACAAAACCTTGTACAGTCTAAGCTCATTACAACAGACCTGGTTACAAACAGACATTTGGATATAACATACCGATTTGTGAAGTTCGGTTGGTTTTCCTCTACAAACCATTGACTAAACTTGATATCTGCTTACAACATACTCCTTTTAAAACAGACCAAAATCTTGGTCAAAATCAAGGTCTGTTATAACGAGCTTAGACTGTATAGTCCACCTCTAGACAGTCTGCACTGCATAAAACTTTAACTTTTAAACAGGTATAGTCTATTGACCATAATGTAATGCCCGAGACTGTGGTGTGAAAAAAACGAAGAAGCTTAAAGGGCAACTCCGCTTAATTTTTGGTTTTGAAAAGACAATGCAGTCCTCTTCAGTATCGCCTAGGAAGACCACGCATCAAATATTATGATGCAGTTGTGTCTAGATGTTTCTTAGACGGTCCGGCAAACTTTGCAACTCACAAAGTTGCCTAAATCGGCAGACTCGAGTGGGCGAATTCAGGTGCAACCAACAGCGCAGTCAAGGCGACAGCATGGGCATAGCCAACATTGAGCTAAACGTCCTCACCATTGTCCCCTTTTGCTTGTTTTTACTTCTCCGGGCGAGCGTAGCGCATGACGTCAGCAACATTACCTGTCGGCGCTCAACGGTGTCCGTGTGGTTGGCGTAACGCACCTGCGCAGCGCGCTTTATGGGGGCCGTCCAACCGCACCGCCGAGGTCCCGCCATTACCGCCGTCTTCCGCATCACAACCACCGTCGTCGTCTCATCGGTTGTGATTATTGTCTCTCGGAGTTTCGTCCACACTACGGACACCGCGTGCGCAGACTTATGCCGCAGTTGTGCAGACGTCGTCGAATGTCGCAGACACCAAAAGGCGGCGAAGAGTGCGGTACAGATGACACTTGCACCTGGCACACGCCGCCCCAATCCCGCCCGTCGTTGTGTAGAGGATCACATGACATCCTGTACCACGTGATGGCCATGTTCTTGGCGGCCCGAGGCCAATGTTGCCGGACGGAGCCGAAGTTTCGGTTTCGATTTCCGCTCATGTTTAAAATTAGATTTAAAGATATATATCCCATTTTTCGCGAAGCAAACGGCATAGTGTCTTTTACTAGGGCTTTCTAATGCGAAATCACTCATTATCCCGAAATCTTCGGAATTGAGCGGAGTTGCCCTTTAAGTCGAAGAAAAAGATCGACAGTAGAACGGCTCGGATGCAGCTAAAATCGTTCATCTTTCTTGCTCCTTATATACACCCGGTGCTGATGTCGCAGACTTCTTGACGGATACGCTCTTAGTAGAAACAACAACCAAATGACCTCTTAACATCAAGACTTTGATTCCAGTAGACCAATTCATCTAAACTGTACAACCTTTTTTTCTCACTGGCTATGACTTGAGAACACTTTCTTTTACAATTAACTACAAAACCCCCTAAAAAAAAAAAAAAAATATTTGGAGGACAGACGGCAATACAGAAACATACTGGAAACATACTGACCTTGTACACTGAAGTTAAACACCAAATCGCCCCCCTCACAGAAAAAATCTAAATTATGTAATTTGTTTATTCTCTTTTTCCACACCACAGTCTCAGGTGTTACATTAGGATTAATTATCACCAGCTCGCCTGCACACTCGGTTATTTCGTTAATGTATTTCACAGACTGTAGTCCAGGAAAAATATGGTTACGAGCCATTGCATGCCCTAGCACTGGAAGGGGTGCGGAAACAAAACCCGCGGGGTTAACAGAAGTGCCGATCCCAGGCATCCATACTGCTCATGCTGTGCGCTCGGTGTTGCCTGCAGGTTCCCAAGAGAAGCGGGAGTTCCTGAAGCGGCGCTTCCCACAACTGCAGGACCGCAACTTTGCAAACTCTCGGGACCTGTCCTTCGAAGAGCACGTCCTCCGCGAGACCAAGGGCAGGGGTGAGTCAGCGTTTTGCGTTTGCCCTGCACCTCTACGGCCCTCCCGTTTCCCGCGTTTACCGGACGAAAGGACGGTGCGGGAGAAACGGCGAGCTCCGGGAGCTCGTGGGAGCGGGCCAAGAACCCTCTTGTTGCACGCCCAGGGGTGGACCTGGTGCTGAACTCGCTGGCCGAGGAGAAGTTGCAGGCCAGCGTGCGCTGCCTGGCCACCCACGGCCGCTTCCTGGAGATCGGCAAGTTCGACCTGTCCCAGAACAACGCCCTGGGCATGGCAGTGTTCCTCAAGAACGTCAGCTTCCACGGCATCCTGCTGGACGCCCTCTTTGGGGACGACCCCCGGGTGGCGGCGGACAAGCGCCGGGTGGCCCAGCTGGTGCGCGAGGGCATCGCCTCGGGAGCCGTGCGGCCCCTGGACGCCGTCCGCTTTTCCCGGGACCGCGTCGAGGAGGCCTTCCGCTTCATGGCCTCCGGCAAGCACATGGGCAAGGTGGTGCTCGAGGTGGGTGCCCGACGCTGCTCGCCAGATCGTTCTGGCCAGTGTTGCCGTGGCGCTTTCTTCCTTGTACGACCGTCCCATTTGTCGCACGAAGAAGTGTTTGCGACACATTCAGACATGTATGAAGCAGGCGTCATACTTGAGGCGGGTCTGCAGATTCGTGTCTGCAGCGAGTGTCTTTTTGCACTCTGTCACAAGCAGTCACAGTTGTGACTGCTTGCAACCGATTGCATTAAGATCTTTAGTGATATCTTACGGGAGGACACACTGCTGTCATCTATGAGGTAACCCTGGAACTGCGTTTCACTAGAGCGAAGGTTTCGCAGCATCTGCGAGGACAAATGTACGTACACTATGTACGTGAAACGGTTGTTTATAACGTTGCCAAAAGCTCTTTGCACCAAAAGCCGAAGAATGATGTGCAAGAAAGAGGGAAAATCGCGTGTTCCACGGCTAGCCGATAGATGGCACCACCGTGCTCTCTCGTCGTTTGAGAGCCTGCATTAGAGTTTCCCACTGCTCGATAGGGGGTCACATGGTTTATATTTGCTACACGAGCTGCGAGGAGGCGACGGAAGAGTCGGTCGTCTGCGAGCGTCTCCGCCTTTCCACTCTTTCCTTCTTGCCACGCAAAACCACGGCGCATGCGCACTTGCGATCAATGTCCGCCGTTAAATTGGAAACGCTCCCCGTGGTTTCAGACGGACCCTCCCTACTTCTAGGCTCTGTTCTCATCGTAAGAGATCACGAGAGGTGGTAATGCACTCTGTCATAAGTAGTGCAAGTGTGTGAACAGACCTTTAGACTGCACAATAGTGCGCAGTGCGCTCGGCTGCAACCATACTTGAGTGTGAACCCACCTATACAGTGAAACCCGTTTAGAACGAACCCACGTACAGCGAATTATTGTCGATATCGAATTAAAAAATTTAAATAAAACTGCAGGTAAAAAGTACTTTTTATAACGAACAACATATTGGCTATATCAAACTTTTTCCCCCTGGGAAGGCTTCCAAAGACGCGCAAACAATAGTCTTCTTGACACTCCCTCCCCCCTCCCCCCCCAAAAAAAAAGTAGGAAACACGAACAAAAATTAGCAAAGAAAAGCAATTCCAAAGGGGCACAGAAATCAACAAAACATATTTCAGCGCAAAACGGTTACTTACGAAGAGAGCGATTCAGAAGGGGAGATAAGCTACAAAACAAACTCTGCACACACACAAAAAAAAATCAATGAATGAATTTTTTGAGTGGTAAGTGGCACGAGTTTATTTGCTTACTTTTGGTGATATGACCCGTGTATAATGAACGCATCGTGGAAGTTCGTTGTAAAGGGTTTTTTGCTATATCGAACTGATCGTGGCGTTTTCTGCTGTTCGTTATAAACGGGTTTGACTGTAGAGGAAATTCGGAAGATCGCCATTGGGGGCATCGTGCTTTGATGTGCATTGGAGTACCGCCGTTTCCTTCGTCACTAGACTTGTTTCGGCCACATTCCGCGGACAGTGGCAGTCAGTGTTGCTCCCGACCAAGTAAAGCTCCTCGATGTGCCGAAAGCTCTTTGAGCAACCGAATTTGCCAATGCAGGATGCCCGTGCCTCATGCGGCAGAAGAAAATAACGGTGCAGCTCTGAAATGAGCCACCCTCGGAAGCGAATGGCTACTGAGCACTGGTTCCTTCCTGTCTCAGAACAACCTTGAGGTTTTCGTTACTTGAAAACAGAAAAGGCTAAAGCCTTGTGTGTCTTCGTCGTTCAGTCAACCTTCAAAGTCCTTGTGCGAAAACACGTCAGCGACGGGAAAGGTGCCAAAACCCACGGTTTGCCACTGGACCACGAGATGGCGTTACTTGTGCCAGAACCGGCTGAGGCACGCGCGCTTTTCAAACCCTGCAGGAGAGGACACTCTCGCTCGGGCAGCGGTGAAGAACGGGTATGCGACATGCCCAGAGATTAACGGCGCCAAAAGTGCGTCGTCAGAGAGCGCGCTGTCTTCGGAGGTTCGCTATCACCGGGATTGGCGCTTGGGCTTTCGCCGTCAAGTCGTCTTGGGGATATCATAAGAGACCCTGTGAATTTTTTCGATACTTGAAAGAAACGGAAAGCGTGAATTTTACCGAGGGGCCCTACAACCGAACGCGTCCTCTCCCAGGTGCGGCCCGAGGAGCCCCAGCGGCAGACGGTGGCGCCCACGCCCCTCTCGGTGGAGGCCCACACGCGCACCTGCTTCTTCGAGGACAAGAGCTACGTGGTGGCCGGTGGCCTGGGCGGCTTCGGCCTGGAGCTGGCCGACTGGATGGTGGCCCGGGGCTGCCGCAAGCTGTTGCTCACGGCCCGCTCGGGCGTTCGGACGGGCTACCAGCGCCTCTGCCTGCACCGCTGGCGGCTGGCCGGCGCCAAGGTGGCGGTGAGCCGGGCGGACGCGGCCACCGAGGAGGGCGCCAGGGCGCTGCTGCGGGAGGCCGCCGCCCTCGGCCCCGTTGGCGGCATCTTCAACCTCGCCATGGTGGGTGGCGCCCAAAGGCGGCAAACGCGTCATACACTTTTTTTGAAATCCTGTGCCATATGGTGGCTCGAAAAACGGTTTCACTTTCTGGCAAACTAATGGCAGTCACGACGCTGTATTTCGTCGGGCGTTGTCTCTTTCATGTGTCGGTGGCAGACGAGAATTGGTTCTTTGATGGAGGGACCTTTTTCGAATGACAAGTGCCTTTTGGGGGGTTGTCTGCAAACTACAAATGAAGGGCAAGCCAACGTCATCCTAGCATTCTTCCATCCGTCAGAACACATTGGCGTCGTACCATTGTATCGGTTTTTGTTGCCTTTTTATGCCCCGTGCTACTTACGCTTGAAAAGGAATCGTCGACAAAGACAAAATTTGCGCAGATACAGTAATACCTCATTAACTCGAACACGGCTATCTCGAAACAGTGGTTAAGTCGTGAAATTTCCTTGTCATGGAATGAGCTCCCATAGGATCAATGCATTTTGTCCTTGCTTATCCCGAAAGGTTTTAGGACGGACTTCGGATATCTCGATATCTCGTCAACGAAAATTGCAAAAAACCGCAATAAACAACAAAAACTACCGTCAAAAAAATGTGCGCGCAAAAGAAAAAAAAAAAGATAAACGCGGGTGCGGTGCACGGAGTCGCGGAGAGACGTGCGATTCAAAAACGTTTGTTTGGCCCAGCCCAAACGGTTCAAATCACTGATGCTTGAGAGGAAAGTTCCTCTCATCAGAGAAGTTGATGTTGCCGCGATTGTTAGAAGTTTTGTCTTGAACATCGCGGGATCAGAGGTAAACAATTCCGGTACTTTGCTTATCTCGAAATTTCAGCTTATCTCAAATTTTTTCAGGGTTTTTATGACTTCGAGTTAACGAGGTATTGCTGTAGGTGCCGACAGTGGTGGTCGTACAATACAAATGGCGGCAGCGGAAAGCAAAGGGCAGGGGTGAAAGCATATGCATGTGCAGAGGCTTACTGGGCAGATGTGACATCGTGGGCAAAGCATTGCCCAGGTTTATTCTGTTGACCTAATAAGTACCATTTTTTCGTAAGAAACTGGTGTATGTCGTTTGTTTCGTAAAGCTAGTTGCCTTTTGGAGATTTGGAGGGTGAACGGTCGACTGCAAGGGACAAGAGGCGGTGATTAATCGCATGAAAATTAATCGCTGCCTCGTGTCATTTCAGCCGCTGCGTCTCCTGCAAGGGCGACGGTCGCTTCTCCCGCAACACTGGCAGTAAAGACTTTGGTCCGTCGCGATACTCTGCTCTACAAGCGGAGCATAAACTCTAGTCGCAGTGAAACGGAAATGCGTGAGCCGTTCCTCAGAGGGTGTGTGTTTGTGGAGCGCAGGTGCTGAGGGACGCTCTGCTGGAGAACCAGACGGTGGAGGCGTTCGAGGCGGTGTGCCGCCCCAAGGTGGCCGGCACCCTGCACCTGGATGCGGCGTCCCGGGAGCTGTGTCCCCAGCTGGACCACTTCGTGACCTTCTCGTCGGTGTCGTGTGGCCGGGGCAACGGGGGCCAGACCAACTACGGCTACGCCAACTCCGTCATGGAGCGCGTCTGCGAGAGGAGGGTGGCTGACGGATTGCCCGGTGGGTGTCTCTTGCACCGGGGCGCGGGTTCTCGGGCTTTGCGGTCCTGAAAAACTAAGGTTGCGCGAATATTCAATTACTGGTTCCCATTATTACGTCATTCTATATCCGCTTCGAGGTAAACCGATATATTCATACTTATCGAAGTATTGATTGCGGCGAACTCCGTGGGTATTGCTTCCCCGCGGTCCACAGGTGCTCGTTGAGAAGTGCACTCAACGCGGCTGACCCGCCGCTATGAACTCTTCGAAAAGTACAAATATTGCAGTTCATCTTGAGGCAAATTTCGAATAGCCTGTCAATCGAAACTATTAGGAAATGAACATTTGCACAGCAGTAGCTGAATGACAGCTGAGGAACTTCTCCTAAACTCGGCATTGATGGGATAAAGGGGTTCGGAAGCCTACAAATACCGTGAACAGTAAATGTATGTAGTAGGGACTGTTTGGCTGACAGGTGTGCGTCAGTGGGTGGCTCGAATTTTCCGAAGTAGTGGTTCGATTTGGGCAAATCTTTGGCTTAGGGGCAGGAGCAGTCAGGGATATGGTTTGGGGAACCCATGAGGGTACTCTGGGGAGCCCCTGAGTTCCTAGGAACCTATATGCTCTGGGGCATAGTGTAAGATACTATTCTGGGCATGTATTGAAAATACCATGCTGTGCTTGCAATCATCTCAAAATTTCAGCTAGTCTAACTGTCTCCTTCGTTAAAATTTTGATTGTGCACCGCTGGGCCAAAGATGGATACGTCTGTCGTCGCCACGTTGGCCGGAACTGTCGCAATCGCACCAAATATGTCTTTCCTGACACGAGATATTTGAGAAGCATTATGTTAATGTCCTTCGTAAATTTAATTTTGGCTACACTCGTTCAGAGATGTCTCAATGACAAAAGTCCCAGCCACAGTGTAAAATACTACTCTTTAGGTGAGGACACGCAGCCCGGCGAATGCTTTGCCGTGATTGACTGCATGAAGTCCTGTTGGCCCTTGGCCTATTAGCCTATGCCAACAGCACCACCGTTGGCCTAACGGTGCAACTGAGTAAAAAGAACAAACAAAAACAAAAGTGTTGTGGTGCCATGGCACCCGGGTGCAAGCACTTTCTGCTCGGGGCATCTGCTCCGACCTCAAAGGACGCTGGCTCGAACGCTGCTTCAAAGATCCCTCCGCTTCAATGCATTCATAAAACAGTTCTTGCTGCCGTTGATCGAGGCATGAAACTAGCATCAATAGAGAGCTTTAGAATAACGTATGTAATTATAGTGCCAATTTGCGCTAAATTTAGCACTTGTAGCATCCACACGTGCGATACCCACACCACTATGGGGTGGGGAGAACCTCGAACGGTTCTTGTACACACCTGAAACGCAAGATGCGCGAAGCTCGAAATCTGTGCCGAAACAGTGGAACGATCTAGCGAGTTGGAGGTGACATTTGTGCAAACTGGATGCGAGGCCGGACGACCCCCGCTGACCTCCCCCGTCCCCCCCCAGGCCTGGCCATCCAGTGGGGCGCCATCGGCGACGTGGGCGTCCTGCGGGAGACGATGGGGGCGGACGTGGTGGTGGGCGGCACGGTGCCCCAGCGCATCGGCTCGTGCCTGACGGTGCTGGACCGCTTCCTGCGGCAAGGCCACCCCGTGGTCTCGAGCCTGGTCAAGGCCGAGCTCTCTTCCGGGAGAAAGAGCAAGGACAAGCAGGACCTCGTCCTGTCTGTGGCACACATCCTCGGTAAGCACCCCCCCCCCCCCCCCTTGCTCATCGTGGGAGGTGCAGAGACTGGTTCACACACTTGCGACTACATCAAGGAGCAACTATTTTGGTGCTTCGCAAAAATGACATTTAGAATTAATTCCTTAAGGTTATGACCTACGAAACACGCGTTAGTTTTTCTTTTCATGCAATAGTAGTCGCATTTTTTCACTCGACTCGCAACCAAAACAAGCAGCCATGCGATCTGGAGCTGATTATATGCCGAAAGTGTTTATCATAGCCAGACGTCCTTAGGGCTTTGGCTGTTGTTGTGATGGCAGCGGTTGGACACGAGCCTCTACCCGAATGCTCGTCGAGCTATCGATTTTCGCGAGCCCACTTCGAGTGCTCGTACAATGCTTGGGTCTAATCTACGAGCCGCATTCAAATATTGCCGCTGCAAGGCTACGTGAACACTGCGACCTCTAAACTACGTTGTGAAGTTTCGCGAAGGAGAGGTTGAAAGAAAATGCTCGTTTTTATTGTCGAGATTACACCGCAACAAAGAGGTTTCTTGGTCAACCGCGTTGCTTGCGAGCATATACTTCGGTGTTCCTAGTGCAAGCGAGCTCGTGTAAAGCGAAAAACATTCCAAGCGAATATCATTGCAGGGCCCCTTCGAGACCGACCGCATTACGACCTCTCGCGATAACTTAAGAGAGAATGTTCCGCCACACTGGTGCCGTCAATGAGGACACCCCGGAACTGCATTTCAGTAGAGCGAAGGTTTTCCGGTATTTCTGAGATGAAATGTACATAGTATCCGTGAGAAATGCTAGTCTATAACGTTGTTGAAAATTTATCGAGCCAACAAAGAAAGAATGATGCGTGGAAAGGAAGGGAATATACGGAGATGCGAAGCTGCTCCACTAGCTCATAAGCAGCTGCAAGTGTGCGAACCAGCCGAGCGTTGCTCTAGGGCGGCGCGGTGGGGCTCTCGGAATGCGTTCCGTAGGGCGACTCGCAGGTCATCGTGGCGGCGAACTGAGGTGGCGCTCTCTCTGGCTGCAGGTGTGAGGGACCCTTCCAGTCTGAACCCTTCCCTGACCCTGGGGGAGCTGGGCATGGACTCCCTGATGGGCGTCGAGGTGAAGCAGACCATCGAGAGGGACTACGACCTCAACCTGTCCATGCAGGAGATTCGACAGCTCAGCATCGGCCGGCTCAAGGAGATCAGCGGAGGGGCCGCGACCGGAGGCTCTGCCGCACCCCAGGGGGCAGGTGAGTCGCCCCCCCCCCCTCTCTTCCCTCGCGGCATGCGGAGGCGTTTGGGGCGGTGAGACCGCCCACTCGATCGAAGGGAAGGGACGTCCATTTAGAGGGCACTCTGGCAATTTTAATGCGGAATGTGTTTAACTAAAATGATTAAATGAAAAAAAATAACTTTAAAAAGTTTGCCACTATCCCCAAAGATTGCCGCGAAAACACGTTCTGCATACGCTGAATTTATCCCTCGGATGCAGATAACTTTTCGTCTTGACCACCCAGACTGGCCATCTTTTTTGACCTTTGCTCTTTTCTGCACCCTGTTTGGGATCTCTAAATTCAGAATGTCACTGGAAGGCGGGCTTGCAAGCCGAGCGGGCAGTCTAGAAAGACGTGCACAGTGCACGTTTCTTCCGTGCTGCTGTGAGCTTCGAGAGCATTGCTTTGACACCATCAGACTTTTAGATGCAGAGCATCTCTTGCTCGGGTCTATGTCCCGCGGCGTCGGCGTTGTAGTCGGCACTCGAATTACGCACGCGCAACTCTCCTCCTTCCCTCTCTCCAACAGCTGCGCGTTACTCTCTCCGCTCTCTCTCTCTACCAGCTGCGTGCACTGCGCGTGCGTTCGCTTCTCCTCACACCGCGCGCACACGCGCAGCTCCCCTCTAGTCTCCTCTCCTTCAAGTGTGAAAAAAAAATAAATGGCGAGCGGCGAGCGTTCCAAGTTTCTCTGCCGCGAGCCGCGACGAAGGCTCGCGTAGGGGGTAATGCTAGGGCAGTCGGTGGCGCCATCTCTCGACGTCAGCACGCAACTGACTCTTTCCTCGGAACCAACACGATGCTCCGCATCACCCCATGGTTCCCCTCGGGAAGATGGTGTAATTTTTTTGTAATCAGTTGGGAAGAAATTATACTATCCTCTCTGGTCATTTACGAAGGAGTACAAGGCTGGGCTTCCTTGCAACCAAACAAATGCAAGTGCCTTAAAGGACACATGCAAAGAAAAAAAACATTTTTTTTAAACAACTTAGATGTAAAAAGGATATCATAAAACGATTTTACAACGAAGAAAAAAAAATTTTAGAGCTATATTTACGGCGCTATACGAATTTGTAGTTGGCGCCCGCGGGCGCCGCGGAAAAGTGGCCCTTATTTATCACGTGACGGGCCCATATTTGTCACGTGGTGCTCGCGCTGTTTCGGAAGCGTCCTATGGCCTCTAAAAGTAACTTATTCATCTTTGTACGAAGTATAACAAAAAACTAAGATGAATAAGTAACTTTTAGAGCCCAAAGGAAACTTCTGAAAAAGCGCAAGCAGACGTGATCGACCTGTGCGCCGGTCAGATGACGGCGGCGGCGCCCCGAACCAGACAAACTTGTGCGGCGGCGGCGACGGCGGCGTGAAGAAACGCGTTGAAGCGGCGTTCGCACAACGCTCAGCGTGCGGCGGCGGCGTGGCTTTACGGCGCCGGCGACGCAGGGCGGTGGCGCGCGGGCCTACCACGTGACCAGCGGCAGCTCCGGCGGGCGCCAACTACAAATTCGTATAGCGCCGTAAATATAGCTCTAAAAATTTTTTTTTCTTCGTTGTAAAATTGATTTATAATATCCTCTTTCCATCTAAGCTGTTTAAAAAAAATGTTTTTTTTCTTCGCATGTGTCCTTTAACCTTAAGAGTTTAGTGATGTATCGAGGAAGGTTTTGCCTGGAAAGGAACTAATCTTGCGAATGTCAATTGAAGAGCCAACAGCAATCATACGCAAAGTGAATAACGGTCGAAACAATAAAGAGCATTCCTGCGTATCTTTTCTTGCCATAGTTTACGAACGTTGTGCGAGTGTCTGAGGCTCACGGGCTCTTTTGTCCCGCAGAGGACTCGTCGGTGTCAGAAGTTCCCCGGTTGACGCTGATCGAGAAGCTGGTGCCGGATCAAGTGGCGGTGGAGATGAACGGGCGCCCTGGCGGGCCAGTGTTCCTAGTGCATTCCATCGAGGGCCACGTGGGGGCCCTCTCCGAGCTGGCCCAGCAGCTGCCCATGCGGGCCGTCGGGCTGCAGCGCACACGCGACATCCCCGCACACAGCATAGAGAAGCTGGCCGCCATCTACCTCCAGGTGCGCCCACACAGCCCGCTCTGCGCCACCCGGCATGCGCGTGGCGTCGCGCGCGGCGTCGACCGAAGGAGCGCCAGGGGCGCTGCCCAAAACCTTAGTTGCGGTCACGCTGCTACGGTGCGATCCACTTGTAACGGTGCCACGTACAACGACATGCTGCTTATAACAGTGGGTTCTGGACTAGAAACGCTCAGTTTCTGGTCCAGATACGAGGATAATCGGTTATGACGATTGAATTTTCGGGTTTTCTCATTGTCGTTATAAGTTGACTGCACTGTAACACATTGTGCGAGAGAAATTCTGCAGACGCTGTCTGCAGTTATGTTTGAAGCTTACAGGGCAAACGTGCGCGAGGCATGCACGCAGATAATCCTGTCGCATTTGCGGCGGACACCGAGTCTTCTGTGCTATGTATGGGCAGTGCGACAAAGAGGCGTTGCAACGATTTTTGTACTTTAAGTTAATAGGTCACATTACACAACTTCCTGACCCAATGAACAAACCCATTTTTGTTCAGAGTTCTCGCGTGCTGTGTAAACGGTCCACGATAAACAACATTTTTGAGGGATAAGGAAAGTTGTGTCGTACGTTTCACCAATGTTTAATGCATGCACACCCACTTATGATCAGTAGGCCTATGTAGAGGAAATCATTAAATATCTGCTTCATACGTGTAGCCATTCATGTCGCAAATCATAATTTTATCTGGCATCATATTCGGATGAATTTCTGATAATTCAAACTTCCGATAATTCAAACAGAATTCTTGTCTTCCTGGAGTTTGAAATAACGAGTGTACCGTAGTCCCGCCTTCGTGGTCTCACGTGGCCGTCCCCCTTTGTGCAGCGGCTAGTGGAGGTGCAGCCCCAGGGGCCGTACCACATCGTGGGCTACTCCTTCGGGGCCACGGTGGCCTTTGAGCTGGCGGTGCAGCTGCAGGGGGCGGGGGCCCCCGTGGGCAGCCTGGTGCTCCTCGACGGGGCGCCCCAGTACATCGGGGTGCACACGGTGCACCACCGCAGCCGCTTCACCGACGCCAACGAGGAGGAGGCCTCCCTCTTCTGCGCCTTCCTCATGCAGTACCTCGACATCGACTTCCTCCAGGTGGGTGCCCCTTGCGAGCTCTTGGAGGCGAAAGCTGGACCTGCATTACCCTACCCTAGCCCTAACCCTTACCTGAACTCAACGTTACTAAAACACTCAGTTGGGAAACTGCCATAGAGACTGCCCTGAAAAAGTGTCCCCGATCTGTCCTCGCAAACCGAGCTAATGGCGAACACGACGCCGCCATTTCTCCCGCAGCGGCCACTCGAGGAACCGCACGTTACTTCCATTTTGAATATAATCGGCCAGAACAGATACAGTGGAAGAGGTTACAGGGGTGCCACCCCCATGTCCCCGGCGGACGCGCCGCGTCTTAATAACCGAAGTTAAAATGCACCTAGGTCGGGACGTGCTACCTGAAAGCGCCGCTGAGGCATGGTCGTATAAAAACAATATTAAATATGCCGCAAAACCTTGCAAACTAAAGATTTTGAAAACATCACGCGCCCTTCATTTTGTACTAATCTCTAATAAATATCATACAAAAAAAGTATTTTTCGTTTGTTTTTACGCAAAAACATGCTTTATAAAAGCTCAAGGTGACCACAGTACAGACAAATGATAAAGAGTGGCGCTGTTATCGCATTTAGCTCGGTCTCGGTGGACGCCAGCGGCCCAGGTTTCGACGGCGAGTTTCCCAACTGAGTATTCTAGTAACGTTGCCTGAACTACACTAGAGTGCCTGGAACATTCTCAGACTCGTTACCATAACAGTGAACTCCACAACTGTGGCACTTTGGGGGAGAGAGGGGCTGCCGGATGTGGAGGCAGTGTCTATGGTTGTCTGCTTCTGCTTTTGCTGTTAACCGTGGCAAGGGCGTCAAACTTATTTGTTGCGGAAAGAGAGCTCTACCTCGAAATTTCGCAAAGAAAATCCCCTACCAAACTATACCTTTATCGATGGAAGGCAGAAAGGGTGGGAGCCTCCAGAGTGAACTTACGAGTCGATTCTTGTTCAGTCTTTCATAATCAGAGTTCGTTCGGAGCACGAGTCGGCAAAAATGTGGAGCCTGGAATGCGTCTGCGACTTGTGCGTTTAGCGTCCTATCTGCCCACGCATCAAAAGTGGTCCCGAAGCAGCAGCAAGTGACGTTGCAAAAGCCGGAGTGTCGCGCTGCCGGATGTCGCGATCCTGGCAGTTGGACGTACGAGTCCCGGCATAAGGCACGAGACCGTGAGCGTCATCGTTGTCGCAACTCGCGGCGGAACGGGCGTCTGCCTCCTCCACCTTCACTGCCGCGACTCTGCTGGATCGTGGCCGGCGACAGCGGGACACTTTCGGGACGTTGTCGAGCGGAAATCGAGAGACCGCTTTGTTGGATGGGGCGAACGCGCACCGGTCAAAGACTCATTCCAGGCACTGTAGCGAGAGGTCTCGCGGAGAGGTGCGTTTTGTGCGACGTTCCCTGTGTGCGGTTGCAGGTGAAGCGGCAGATGGTGCAGTACCCGACGTGGGAAGCGAAGCAGGAGGCGGCCACTGACCTGCTGCTCGCGGGAATCCCCGACGTGCACCCCAGCCGGGAGGACGTGGCCCTGGCCACGAGCGCCTTCTACGACTTCCTCAAGTGCGGCAGCGAGTACGCCCCCACGGCCAAGTTCCGGGGGGACGTCACCCTGGTCAAGGCCTCCAGACCCCGCAAGATGGCCATGCAGCTGCCCCCCGACTACGGCCTCTCCGAGGTGCGTGGCGTTTGGTACCTGGTCCTGCCCGACTTTGGGGTCTGCGCAGTTGCGTCTCAAAGGCCGACGAGCGGCCAGAAAGGGAGAAAACACGATTCCTCCTTAGTTGGAAAAGGGGGAAGACCCTCCTCCTTTCCGTGGGGAGTGGTTCGGACACCCGCTCCTATGGGGAGAGAAGTGTGCGAGAGAGGATGGTGAGAAGGAAGCTGGGAACTGGTTTTTTGTTCTCGGCAGAAGACTGCTCTCTAGGTCGGCCTTTAAGCCGCAGCCACGTTGCTCGTACATGGTACAAAAAACGCGGTGTTTGCTGCAGATGCGATGAGAGAATTACCCGCGAACACGCCTCAAGTGTATCGTGTCTGCACCATCGTACAAGGAAGAAGTCACTATCTGCAGACTGTCTTTTGTACATGAGCAGTTGGACCGCAGCGTCGAGGCCCATTCATACACTTGCGACTGCATGCAACCCTTTTGCAACTCCTTATGACGACACACTGCTGCCAAAAGCCGTAGATCACTCGCCATTTTCAAATATTTACCCTTTTTTTTTTTTTTTGCGCATCATTATTTCACTATTTGGTTGAAAAACTTTTGTCAATTTTATAAACAACGATTTCTCTTATTATGTATGTTTGATCTCGCAAATACTTCAAAAGCTTCGATGTTGTAAAATGCAGTTCCAGGGTTGCCTCATAGATGGCTCCAGCGTGCCAGTGTATTTTCTGGTGCGAGATATTGCGAGAGTTCATAATGCAGTCGGTCGTAACCAGTCGCGAGTGTGGGATCCAGCCTTGAACTGGAAGGTCTGAGGCAGCGGCATTAAGGGCTGAGCGAGTGCCCACCCAAAATTCGGAGATGGTCTCGAGAAACAATTTTACGCTAGCTGGATCATGCTGACAAAAACTGGGTTCACAGAATCTGTTGAGCTATCGTATGCATAAAGTATGTGGGTTGTACATGCTCGTGTTTAGAGCTAGCACTACCACTGTTCCAAAGTCCTCAATGTATGCCACATTCAACTTAACATCGCTATCTGGTTATAATCGTCGGAAAGTTGAGCATGTCGATGAAATGATCACGGACTAACGATAGATACAGGGTCTGGGTTGGCTGTGCCTCGCGCGTCTGCAGTTTCTGTGCCCCTTTTTGTCCGTTCTTAGCATGTGAGCGCGGTCGTTCCTCGGGTATAAATTAATTGGATAAACAACCGGGCATGCCAGATTCCAGCACAACGATGGTGCTAAGCACCCGAACGGAATGGTATAACTTGCCAGAGTTGTGCATATACACCATTCAACCCCGAGCTGACAATGGGGCGAGACCTACATGCTCGCCGAACCAATCGCGGCGATGGAAGCGGCATTTGACTTTTTGTGGTTAGTTCAGTAGCAGCCACTGACGCTTTTGGAGCAGATGCCAACATCTGTTAGCACGTCCCTGGAAGATAAAAAGTGGTTGCATCTCTGAATGAATTAATTTATGATAGAGAAAGTATCGTAAGGGTGCAGGCGAGCTGGTGAATATTAACCACGTTGGATTAACCGGAGACTGGGGTAGAGAAGAAACATCAAAACGTAGAAGTAGACAGGACATCATCTCAAACTCGGCTAACTTGTTTATTTAGTCCACCTCCTTGTATAGTCTCAATCTCAAAGTCATCTCCCCCTTGAGATTGAGACTAGATAAGGAGGTGGACTAATTAAACGAGTTCGCTGAGTTTGAGACGTCGTCCTGTCTATTTTCTTTCTCTCCTACGTTTTGATGTTTCCTCTCTACCGCAGTCTCGGGTTAATCCAACATGGTTCATTTATGATAGTCATTGAGGGTTCCATGGAGCATATAACTTATTACCTTTTGTGATAAGAATAGATAGGGTGAAAAAGGAATGCAGTCTTCTTTTTAGAAATAAGGCTCTGATCAGAGTAGGTTTCATTTACAATGGGTACTACTAAAAAAGATTCAAAAGTGAATTGTCACGTAACACTTCATTGGGATTAAACCTCTCTCCCTCCCTATTTTACTCTGTATCTTATTTAGCCTGATGCCAGCAAGAACCAGCATATCTGCTAACGCATCTATCAATAAAAATGTGTCCCCTTATGTTTAATGAACCTATCAAACTCGACTCAAATATCATAAACTGCAAAAACAATTACTGTCG
The DNA here is from genome assembly GCA_013358835.2 of Ixodes persulcatus. Classification (NCBI taxonomy): domain Eukaryota; kingdom Metazoa; phylum Arthropoda; class Arachnida; order Ixodida; family Ixodidae; genus Ixodes; species Ixodes persulcatus. The sequence goes on along the minus strand of JABSTQ010008368.1, from coordinate 154,230 downwards.
AGACCGGTTATAATGAAGTCAACAGGAATAGGTAATCACTTCGCTATATCCACTATTTCGTTATAACAGACTTCGGTTATAGCGAAGTGCAAAAGGGAATGGGAAATCGTGATCGCTTCGCTGTAGCCGCTATTTCGTTATAACTATGGTTCGGAGTTTTCGGTTTAAACCGATAAAAACCGATAAAAGTACGTCGAATTCATTTTCTAAAATCCAGTTTTAACCGGAAAAGATCACTTTGACCTTCCAGTCGTACCGCAGAGCCGTGGCGAAAAACTCGAACGACAGTGTTTATCGAAACGTGCCCGAATGTATGGGATACACGGGTGCCATCACGACGTTTTCGTTTAATGTGCGCATCATCGTTCGGAACGTGAAGTCCGAAATGCCCCATAACTTCGCCATGTACGAGCGTGTTTTCAAACTCGTTGTACGGAAGACTGACTGGATGCAAGCTCTGCATGTTGTGTTGAGCTTCAAAAAGTCGCACCGTCTCTCTTTTGGCGGTCACAATTGGTTGATTGGCCGATTTCGGCTCAGGCAGCGGTTCATCTCCTCAGCCTGCCAGTGTCCAGTGTTAGCGCTGAGAGGGCATTCTCGAAGCTCAGGGCCATATTAACAGGAAAGGAGTGCGGATCAACGAGGAGAACCTGGGAACGTACATGTGTGTGTACTATAATAAGATAACTTAATCCTGATGTACAGAAGGTGAAGTTCCATGTTTTTTGGGCATAGGCTTCATATCTGACTTGTTTGTGCTTCTCAGTTTTTTCTTGTTTCTTTTACAGTTGCGCACATTTGCCAAATAAAATGTCCATTTCTTTTTCAATGTATCTGTGCCGTTATTCTTTGAGTGATCACAAATATCGGAGCTACAAGGATCCCATCTGATCCGGTGTCCGTTGGTGTTTATTTTATATTCACCGAAAAAAAAAAACGATTAACTTTTGTGGGCATAAATAGACGCCGAAAAAAAACCGAAAATTGGATTTTAAAATAAACACCGAAAAAAGTATGCCGAATTTTGAAGAAATAGAAACCGAAAACGCAGAACCCTAGTTATAACCTACTTCGTTAGAACCGGTCTCGACAGTATCCACAGATGTTATAAAAACTTACTCTCGGCTCAGTTTTTTTTTTTTTTTAATTATATATATGGATCAATTTACAATTAGGACGAATAAGGTGGACCTGTAATAATCCTGAGCATAATTTGCGTGCCCATCACGCTGACACAGGCGCTTTCCCAGGTCATCCGCTGCTCCTAGCACTCCGGTGCAAAGTGGTGCAGCTCGACGCATGCATGCTGGTGACTGATGAAGGTAGATGTGAGTGGCACAAGTGCCAAGGTAATCTGCAGTCGCAGCACGAAGGCATATGGCGGATGTGATAATCGAGTGACCTGGTCAGGAGTACACAGCCTTGGTCCTGTCTTATCACAGTAGCCCCAATCCTAGTATTTTGCAAAGTTTTCTCGGAAGTTTTAGTTCCCAACATGACCGACATTGTCCGCATATTGAGTCGATGTCGGCGATCAACCGGCCAGAGCGGTTGATGCGCACCATCCATGAATCTGGCCGGTTAATTCGCAGCAGTAAAGCGCGATATCGTGGCATTCGTCATCTCCTTGCACATATTCTTTCATTGGCTAAACCAATCAAGTGCAGCGAATGTCCCGTGACTTGCACTTTTTTTAACTTTCAAAATATTAGGGACTAAAAATAACAACTTATTCATTTTTGCTTTAAGCCCCTCTCGGCGCAGCTGTGGCACAATTTCCCTTTCCTCTCCTCTTTCGTCACCCGGCTCCACTCTCTGTGCGTGGGTGTGTGCGGGGTGAAAAGATCAGCGTACGACTGGTCCAACGAGCATGCGGCTTCCACCGCACTGTCAGCTGAGGAGTGAATGAACTCTAGTAAATGTGGCTGTATTAGGAGTAGTAACATATTGGAATACTGCGAGGAAACGAGTCTGGGCCATCTTTGTTTAATTTGGCTGAAGACACCCTCTCCTAATTCAGGGTTGTCGACAGATTGTTTCCAGAGGCCGATTGTTTCCCGGCATTGACTGAACGTCCTTGGTTTTTCTCGCAGTGCTGCGAGGGCAAGGTTCACATCCACGTGGTGGAGGGACTCCACGAAAACTTCATCCTGGGCAAGGGGGCGCTCGAGTGTGCCAACCTGGTTGCCCAACAAGTGGGCACGGCGTAGCTCGGCCCGACGCTGGGCTGGCCCGCTCATTCCAGAGCGGCGGCATCCCCAGGGCGCTGCGGCGCAACGTTCCTCGCTGCCGCTTGGCTGTTTTCGTCGTGTTGGCCCTCCGGTGCTCCCCCCTCCTTTTGTACAGCAGACAGACGACGCGAACAGCATTTTCGCCACCACTGTGTATTTATGTATACTCATATTGTATTTTTGTTTATTGTGTTGCCCCCAATAAAGAGCTATTGAATCGCACAATGTGTGTGGCCTGCTGGGACATGTGGTGTATATCCCCCTCCTCGAAACAAACCAGCGTAAATATACTTCCAGGGACATTTGAGTTTGTTACGAGCGCATCACCTTGTGGACATGGGTGCTTGCTGCAGGCGTGGTCGCCATTGCTTTCCTTCTCAACATCCTCTCTTACTGAGACTAGCACAGCTTGTGTAAAGCCAGTGTCTTGGAATGATGGGTGTGTTATGTATTTAAGGGGATACACCCCCTGGGAGGGTCAACTTTTGAACCCTTGGCTTAAAATTAATGAAATTTACAGGGTAGGCTGGTGGTCATGCTAGAGGCTGCACGACAAACTTTCAGGTCTGTCGGTTAAGTGGGAAGGAAATTAGGGCAGCTTCTATCAGCTAGGGTGCCTTCATGTGCGCTTTGCTTGGGGTGATGACATCTGGCCATTTTGTTTCGAACGCTTATTTTTATTTTTTGTTCTCAAGCGCGTGAAAGAGCGTGTCCCTGCACGCGCTCGTGGCGCTGACTGTGCTACGGCGACATTTTGTTTCCTGCGATTTCTTTGTATTTTCCCTGTGAGCGCGTGCTGTCGGCATCGGGTACTACAAACGATGGCATCACCCTAAACAGAAGGACATTGAGGCACTCTACTATCAGCAACACCCCTACATTGTTTAGTTAATCTATCGTCGGAAAACTATCACAATATTCAAGATTTGTATTCGCTAGATATGCAGCAGAATGCCTAGGAGGTGCACCTATGGAAAGTTTTTTTGTAAAAAGTCATTGATTTCTATCAATTTTCTCTTCTGCAAAATTGGTCAACTTTTTGGTCTTCTGTGTCTCCGACAAAATGTCAACATTTTTTATAAAAGACATCCGTAAAGTGACAAACAAACTCCATAGGCGCATTCCTTATTAAATTTTAGTCAGGAAAAGTGAAGAACAAGCCTTCCCTGTATTGCCATTATCAAACGATAGATTGACTAAAATGGAATTTATACCAAAAAGTGGAACGGAGAAAAATGTGTTCAAAGTGCTCCAAACCCTACCTTTTCTTTAGCTTCGGTGGACAGAAAATAATTTATAAAAATTTAACTATGCAGTGTAAACTAGTAAATATTTCTGGGAATACTCTCTGGATGTAGATGGATGTAAATATGCAATTTTTCAAAATCAATGTTTTTTTGTAGAATTGTTTTTTCTCTGGGTAGTGTCCCCCCTTAACATTATATATATTTTGTGGTGTCATACAGACACTAGATGCGTTAATTGTTGAAGGGGGAAATCTAAACGGCATTAAGTAGGCGTGGCCTTCATTGTGCAAGGCTCAAGCCGATGGGAAGTGCTAGGATACTTTTTTTCATTGAAAGTTGTGGCATGCGAGGGTCATTAGCAAACAACCCGGTTCGGTCAAAAATGCAAGTTAGTGACACAATTAAGTTAGTGACTGGAGCTGAAATGTAATTAAGTTGTAGGTACAGCTGCACCCTCCCGAATATCGCTGCAGTTGCTCGCACCATTCGGTTACTTTTCAAACATCCCACGATGTCACCGAGCTGTGCGGAAGCAATACGCTTACTCTCCACGTAGCTGCACTTGCCCAAAATGTGAGGAATCTGCCCAACATTGTGCCACGGGTTATTTTCACTCCATCAATAAGCTCGGACACCTTTGCACGAACGGATCGTTAATGTAGGCATGTGTGTACTTTTGAAGCTTTAGATCGACGCTTCGAGTTTAGTATCAAGGTCCTTAAACTACTTACTGGTCTGAAAACTTTGCAGCTTCCATCCTAGTAAACTTTGTCACTATAAGCAACACTGGTGCAAGTAGAAGTAAAACACAAAATGAAAAAACTGGGCCGAAGTATATGCGGACCCGAAGTGTGCCAGGGCTACCAGATAGGTGGTGCCACCGAGTTCGTTGTCGACCATTGTGAATAGAGCGCGACGTAACTCTTTGCAACTGAGGTGAGGTGGGGGACGACGGGGCTGGGGCGTACCTGTGCTGTCGCCGGCATGTATGGGTGGCCCAAGGTGGGTCAATGTTTTGTAATGAGCCATCTTCAGACTCTCGCTGCGAAGTGGTGTGAACAAGGGGGGGGGGGTTAATATGTGCCCCAGTGATACACCCGCCGTCCCCCACTGTGTGGCGCCAAAACTGGCAAAGGGAGACGTCGCTGGCAAACTTCGGTTGCTAGGTGTTGCGTCACGGCGTTGCTCCCTATAACCAGCCAATGCAATGCGGCCTCCGTCGCTATGCATCTCATTGCCTAGCCTCTCGAAATGTGCACCCCACCGCCATCTGCCGGCAGTTGCAGGTCCGGTTGTAGGTTCTTGAATTAAGGTGGTGAGGGCAAGCTGAATCGCTCCCAGTTCTCCCCCTTCACTGGGAGTTGTCTCGTGAGTGTCAGTGCCATACGGGGTACTATGACCATGGATATTGCCACTAGTTCATTGTGGACGGTAGTGAAAGCTGAGTCGGTATATATCAATTAACTGTATTAATGAACAAGTCTTCACCAAGAAAGTCGTAAATGTAGAAAAATGTTTGAACAGCAGTAGAGGCTTTGTTACAAAATATGATAACGCACAATAGTTACTCTTACCATAGCAGAAATGACTACGTGCACACTTGTAAAATGTTTGATATATTTTTTTTGGATACAGAAGTAATATCAATTCCATTTGATGCATTGCTATTTAATAATTCGGGAAGTAGGTGACCAAAATTGGTTCCCGATTTAGTAGTACACCATGGGTGAAAATGACTGGTCTGGTGAAATGAAATGTGGGATTGTAGGACAGCTAATTTTAAGAAAGTTTACTGTATGCAGCTTGATATGTTAATATTAAACATTCTGAATAAATAATTGATACGTCGGGGAATACTTTTCAAAGAGGCGCAGTGATGGGGTCGTCCAAGAGACATTAGCAACTTCCCGAATAGCTTTTTTCTGTAGAACTCTCCGTGTGTTTAAATTAGTTAATCCTGTAGATCCCCAAACAACATGTGTGGAGCATAAGTGAGTTCAAAAAAGCGATTTGTAAAGTTGAAGTTTTATACCGTTAGGTAAAAGGTTCCATATTTATTTAAAACACAGACAATTTTTGACAGTCTATTACAAATATGATCTATGTGTTGTTTCTATGACATATTTTAGGAAAAAAAATACACCAAGAGTTTTGACCTTATCAGTGAACTGTATCGTTACCATAATTCAGAGTAGGTCATTTGTGCTCTTGAGTGCAGTTGAAATATCACAGCCTTGCTTTTGTCAGCATTTACATGAAGAGAATTGTTTGAATTGACCGCCACGTTCGATCGCTTCCCAGTCCGGACTCCGAAGCCCCAAAGTCCTAAATTGGAGATGTCAAAATAATGACAAGAATACTTTGACGGGGGACGTCAAAATGTTTTTGAAAATAATTTCACGTCTTCAGGAACTGGCGTCACAGACGTCAAAATAATATTAAAAAATTTGTCTTTAGTGCATGACAAAATTAAGGATGTTGCGAACCGTGTCGAGGTTCGAGTTCGACCAGGTTCGACTTTTTCAAACTTCTTGGAAAAGTTTGACAAAGGTTCGATTCGGGTTCGACTGCTATGCACATGCGCGACAGGCTGGCCAGTTGGCTTCGGATTGGATGGTGATGGCTAAGGGATAAATTAAGGGCAGCAGTGATTGGTTATTTCAGTTAATAGAGTACGAAAAATGAAAGCCGTTTACAACTCCCTGTATTGCCGAATTAGAGTGCAGCTCTTGAGGAGGAGGGGAAGGTACAGAGAGGAGGCTATGCCCCTTCTCCTGTCCTGCTCGCCTCCCATTTAGGGGAAATTTTTCCGCTAGATTTAGCGGGGACATTTTTCCGCTAAATTTAGCGGGGAAATTTTTCCGCTAGATTTAGCGGGGACATTTTTCCGCTAAATTTAGCGGGGAAATTTTTCCGCTAGATTTAGCGGGGAAATTTTTCCGCTAAATTTAGTGGGGAAATTTTTCCGCTAGATTTAGCAGGAAAATTTTCCCGCTAAATTTAGTAGGGAAAATTTTCTGCTAAATTTAGCGTGAAAATTTCCCCATAATGCACTGCGCGGTTACGCCGACACCGCTCAAGCCGGAAACGGGCGCCTAAGATTAAACATGAGGAAGATACACAAAGAGCTGCTCTCTAAAAATCAAGTTATTAACTTCTTCAGTGATTAGAATTGGTTTCTTTTAATTGCAACTGTTCATAAAATAAAATAACCCTTTGCATAAAAAATTTTTACCAAACCTAGACATGCTTGTATCAAGGTCTCGCCACACTGTTTACAAAGTCGAACCGGTCGAATCTGGTTAAAAGTTTGAAGGTTCGTCGAACCAGTTCGACCCAGTCAAACCCCGAAAGTCACTGCCTATTCTAGAACAGAGGCCGTGCTAGAACTCTCTATTGTCAATTGCCAGTTGGCGGAGTCACATGGTTTCGGTTTCGATCAGACAGCCGCTGTCTGTACTCCCACAGCCAAGCACGTGAACTCCCAAGCCTGCATCACTTTTCTTCACGCGCATGCGAACGTGCTTACACGACAGGGGCATCAGCAGGGACGTTGCAATCTATCGTTCGTACATTTGCCTACCTTTGCCTAAAATCCGGCACATCGGGAACCACAAAAACAATGCTAAGTGTTTTTCGATATCTCTTGGCGAACCCTACAGTATTGTAAACTTGTAGAAAAACGCAGCAATAAAAACGTAAGTAGCGTGTTCCGTCACGACATCATGAGAAAAACTGAAACCAAAACTAAGTGGCCATACCCAGATTTCATTTTGTGCCACCAGTGCCACCAAAAATTGCCTTTCTGGAGCATTGTGGAGGCTGGCGGCAGCGAGCCGAAGACACGGTTTCTACTCGTTCGTCGTCATTCGCCGAAGAAGGTTTTAAAACCTTGTGTAAACGGGGAGACTTGCCCCAGGCTAGCGGTTGTACTGCACTGGATAAATTGCTCATCTACAGCTGGGAGACTCATCGCCCGTTGAGGCAGACCAAGCACGTGACGTCATATCCTTCCTCCTTTCTGGTGGCCAAAACCTACTGTTATACTTCGTTTCGCCTTATGTGCGAGCTAAGGCAAAGCTGGAAGCGCGAGCACGAAAGCTCCGTGCCTTCAGGCTTTGCTCGAGCGCGCGAGCTGGGCAGAAACGCAAAAAGCGCTGGTCTCGCGCTTATACGCCTAGCAAGTGGGCTCATTTTCGTCTTCTGCGCATGAGAAAGGAGGTAGCGGAGACGGCAGAACGCCGAGCCCTGATTGGCTGATCGCGACCCCCCTATCTGAGCGTCGTCTGCTCCTTTGCAACGGCGTCTGCTCGCAACGTCGTCTGCGTCTGTCTTACCTTTCCTGCGACTTTCGGAAGTGCAGGTCTTTACGAGCGAGCTCGACTTCGCCTTTCAGAGAGGGGAGACGAAATAACTCGAGCGGTACGTTGTTTTTGTCGAACAACTAGCAGACGCGCATCAAGGAGGGAAGTCAAGGGACTCGCTAGCGAGGTGTCCCGAGGCGCCGAGGTTTGTCTGCTAAGAAGCGAGAGTGAACGTGTTAGTGTCCGCAAGTTCCCTCCCAAATACTTTTTCCCTCCTTGCGTGTGCGGCGAGACTCCTCACTCTTAAACGGCGTCGGCGGGTTGGTGCAGTTAACGCCGTCTGCTTTACGTCTGCTAGTCAAAGCGATGGCTGCTTTACCTTTCCTGCGTCTGTCGGAGATTCACCGCTTTTTCACCGGCGAGAGTCGCCGCTGCCTCGGAAAACGAGGCGATGACAAGAGGAAGAGATTGAAGGGTTCACAAGGGTGGCGCGGGCATATTCCATTCAGTACGCCAGCCGGTCGTGGGCAGACGGTCTTGGCCAAGGACCGTCGGAGCACCACTGCGCCGCTGCTAGGCCTATCTGCCGAGCTCGCTTGGACGGGGTCAGTGGAATCGTGGCCGTTGGAGCATTTCCCGGGTGTTTGTGGATCGAGCGTTCTTGTTCGTCGTGGTTTATTTCAAGTACTTTTTACTTTTTTTTTTTTTTTTGCTGCTTGTAGTCGTGACGCGTGAGAAGAGCACGTACAAAAATAAACGTCCGTTGGTCGTCGCGACCAAGTAACTGAGCGACGCTGTCGGCCATGCTGAGTTGATCGTCGTAGGATTCCGTCGTAACCTGAGCAAAACTTAGGATAATTTCGTTTCGTGAATACGAATTTGTTCTCACGTTTTGTCTTACGCACTCTTTCGGCGTAACATGGTTTTGTGAATCTGGCCTCTGCACTTCCGAAAGTCGCAGGAAAGGTAAGACAGACGCAGACGACGTTGCAAAGGAGCAGACGACGCTCAGATAGGGGGGCCGCGATCAGCCAATCAGGGTACGGCGTTCTGACGTCACCGGTACCCCCTGCGCGAGAAGCAGACGAACTTGCCCTCCGCATAGCTTTGGCTTCGCTCGCAGATAAAGTGAAACGAAGTATAATAAAGCTGTGCTCACTCGTTTCCGCTCGCTCGCGATGCTCGTGTACTGCTCGCAGAATATGCACAGTAAAGGCTACGCTCGAGGAAGTTCGGCCACCAGAAAGGAGGACCAAATTACGTCGGTGCAACCTATGTATACACACAACCCCCAATTTTTTGAGAACACGTGAAAATTTTGACGAAAGCGCAGCGCCGCAGGAAAAGGGCACAACTCGTCGAATACAAGTTTCGCCGATCTCGCAGCGTGATCAAAGCTTCTTTGGCACGCCGAAGTTCTACGTCTCTGTGCCTTCGCACGCCTGGAGATAAGCATGAATCACGGCTCTAATGAATTTTATCAAGGGACTTCAAGCGGGATGCGCAGAGGCTCTGGGGATGCGCGATCCATCCACGGCTCTGGTGGCATCCAGCAGAGCCTGGCATCCAGGACAGCAGAGCCGTTTATTGAGAGAGTTTGGCCATACATTGGTTTGAATAGGCGAGCATCTCGGGCCAACGGCTCTGGGGCCAACCACAGGCCGCGAAACAGCCCCTAGCGGTGGTCGCGTGCTCTAAATTTGTGCCACGACTATACTTCGTTTCACCTTATGTGCGAGCGAAGGCAAAACTGGAAGCGCGAGCACGGAAGCTCCGTGCGTTCAGGCTTTGCTCGAGCGCGCGAGCTGGGGAGAAATGCAAAAAGCGCTGGTCTCGCGCTTCTAGCTTTGGCTTCGCTCGCAGGTAAAGTGAAACGAAGTATAATTTGAGCCGTGCCGAGCGTAACTCCGCGTCTCAAGACGCTCGCGCACCCCACCCTTTGCACTGCTTTCTTTCAGCCAGTCTCAGGACGCTGTTCTAGCAGTGCAGACAAAGGCATGGGCACGAGCGCGTGGCTTTGGAAAGTGCCTCCTATGCACGAGGTCTCGTACAAACAATAGCGTTTCGCTGAGCTAGGCTCACGCGCCTGCGCCTTTGTCTTCACTGTCGGCATTTGTGAGATGGAGTAGAGGTCTCCTGATTGGTCGACGCTGTGTCACAAATTTAGTTTACGCTCTAAGCGTGGGGGGAATATTCGGCGCTGGCGGCGGCCTTTGCTCCGCCTATTGTCCAAACTCTCCTAATATACGGCTCTGCAGGACAGCGATCCATCCATTCTTTGTCAAATTCTGTCAAAATGGTCAAGCCAAGCCAAGCGGTCGAAGCGGTCGAAGGGTCGAAGTCGAAGCGGTCGAAGCGCGAGCCCAGCGAGCCGTCGAGCTCGCCAATCAGCCATGCAGCCGCCGTTCGACGAAAGTGTGCGACGACACAACTGATAATGTCAGCTTCTTGTGTCGTCTGTGGTTGTACCAATCATCTTTACCGCAAAGTCACCGCGGATTTGTTTCGATTTCCGTCGAAAGTCTTGAGTCCCGAGAAGACAGCCGCTTGGGTAGCTGCTGTAAGGAGAGTGCACCCGGGCGGCTCGCTGTGGGAGCCGAGCGGGGATTGCCAGATCTGCAGCGCGCACTTCATCACAGGTGCGACTTCGTAAGCTTCTGGCAAGCTTTGCTCGATTATAACGTGGCGCTGAATTCTAGGACAGCCATCGTGCTTCAAGGACCACCCTGACTTCGTGCCCTCCGTGTTCAAGTACGCAAGAGCTCCCGGCGAGTCCGCAGTGCATTCGCAAGACCCCTGCGTGGAGAGGCACGAAGGTAAACACGGGATTTATGTTGCCACCTTACACACAAACATCCGCAGTGCAGACAAAGGCATGTGTACGAGCGCGTGGCTTTGAAAAGTGCCTCCTATGCATGAGTTCTCGTACAAACAAATGCATAGTACACAAAATCAGCGCAATGGACGAACGCAGGAAGGAGTAGACAGGAGAGCGCTACTAGAGCACTACATAGCTCCTTCGGAGCAGAGTAGCGCAGAGCCTGAAGTAGCGCAATCTAGAAATAATAATAATAATAATAATTTTATTTGCACATACTGGAATGGGCACGTGTGGTGGTGTGCGGGGCTAGGCAGATAGGTGAAAAACCCTTACGCAGAGCCCCTGCCAGCCCGCCACCACATGGGAAAAAACATAACAGACATATATATGTACAGAATATACACAATACAGAAAGTACATACAAAGGAAAGAAAAGAAGGTGGTTAACAGGTAAGGCATTATGACAAGGATGCCAGCTGCATCCCATACATCCCCCCGCAGGGGGCACCTGTGAAAGCAGGTGTTTGGAGAGTGGCGTCTCCACGGACCCCGAGCTCCGCAGGGGGCGCCTGCACCTTAGGTGCTAGGTGCTTGGTGAGTAGCGTCACCACGGACCCCAGCCACATTGGCGACTCCACAGACCCTGAGTAAAAAGTGGCTAAAACCCACCCACGTCTGGCTGTGCGTGGCGAGCCCGTGTCCGGGGAAAAGGGCATCCTGGTGGTTGAGCCGAACCCGGGGTAGGTTTGGACCCTTCGGGGCCCCCCGGGTGAGGCAATACACCACTTCGGCCCCCGCTTCTCGTAGACGGGAGTCCTGGTAAGGCCCGGCCAGGATGATTCAGTCTAGTCGCCTTTTCTTCTACTATCCCCTCCAATCTTTCACCTTTACCTTTCCTGTTTCCTTTTCTTCTCTCTCATTTCTCTTACTCCTTTTTCACCCCTCTTTGGCGGCAAGGGCTAACCTTGGGTGGCAATAGACCTCTGTCTTGACCCACACTTGGGTATAGTTTCCCGGCAGCACTGTTAGCGTAACGTCTCCAGCCAAGCCCTTCTTGTTATGGTGCGTTACCTAACCCCTTGTTGGGCTCGGTGGTGGGCGGTGCACCGCGGATTCTGAACACTCTTTGCCCTCCTATGGCGCCCCACTCCTCTAAACCCCGTTCAGGGCACGCCCTTAAAAGGCGCTGCCTTGAACACAAAACCATTGACAAAGATCCCGAGATAGAATCCTTCACAAAGTTTTTTGTTGTTCACTCTCTTGATGAACAGAAGCCAGTTGCGAAGATGTCGCCTTTCATTGTAGCCAAAGTTCTAGAGCACCTTGTAGGGTTTTCCTACAAGGCAAAAAAATTGTACTCTGGAGACCTCCTTGTGGAGGTAAACACAAAAAAACAAAGCGAAGCACTCCTCAATCTGACCACCATTGTTGATGTAAAGGTGTCGGTGAGTCCTCATCGCACACTTAACACCATTCGTGGAGTCCTCTCTGAGGACGACTTTTTGGACACCAGTGAAGAAGAACTCCTCGAGGGACTCAAAAGTTCCGGCGTTGTCGCCGTTAAACGCATCATGTTTCGAAAAAATGGTGAAGAAATTCCTTCTAAACATGTTATTCTCACCTTTGAAAAACACACACTCCCAGAGACCGTCAAGGCAGGATACCTGAACTGTCGCATTCGCCCTTACGTCCCCAACCCCCAGCGGTGCTTCCGTTGCCAACGTTTTGGTCACGGAGCACGCAGCTGCCGAGGGAAGGAGACGTGTGCAAGGTGTGGCAGTCAGGGCCATGTTTCTGACATTTGTGAGGAGGCTGTGGCCCACTGTGTTAATTGCGGTGGACCACACCCCGCTTATTATCGTACCTGTCCCTCGTGGAAACAAGAAAAAGACACCCTTACCATCAAAGTAAAGGAGAACATTTCATATTCGGAAGCCAAAAAACGATTCTCCTTCGTGTCAAAGGGGAGTTTTGCCGACGTGGTGCGCAGGGGCCCTGCACCACGCTCGGAGTCAAGGGCCACCCAGGTCTCTCCCGAGATCTTGGCGGCCGACTTCAGGGTCCCAGCTCCCCAACAGGGGCAGCAGCAGCTTCCCCCAGTTTCTGGTGGTAGCACGCGTGCTGCTCCGCCATCCAAGGACAGGCCGGCAGCAGCCGCGCCTTCCCCCTCTCCTAGGTCCCCTCCTAGGGAGAAGGAGCGAGTTTCTCGCTCTTGCTCGCTGGAGAAGACCCCCCTACCAAAGGAGCAGCATGGAGCCCATGCAGCTCCGGTGAAAGGAGGGGACAAGACGAACTCGGGTGACCCCTTTCCCAGTTCGTCCACCACTCCTCCAGCCGGCCGTGGCCGGGGCTTGCCCCCTCGTGGGCCAGGCCGGACAAGCTCCGCATCGACTCCAATGGACATTTCTCAGGAGGGGGAGATGCCAACAGATGTTGACACTCTGTCCACTCCTGGGTCTGACCAGGATGGCATGGAATGGGAGACGCCCTCCCGGAAATCCAAAAAGAAACAGCCAGTAGTACCGCCCAAATGATGACCCCGTCAGTAGCCGTATTGTGGCCATATCTTCTTAATTTCCGTTGGCTCTCCATGGTTTTATTTACTTTACTATGTTTCACTCATTATATATTTACATATTTACACACTTTCTAATAGATGACCAAGTTACATTTTATGCAATGGAACTGTCGCGGTATTTTAAGAAATATTGATGATGTCAATTATTTCATGGATCAGCTTCGGCCCATCGCTCTTGCCTTGCAAGAAACCCATCTTCATTCTAACTCTTTTAACATTTTAAGACATCATCAGGTTTTTAGAAAAGATCGCCCCTCTTCCACCCCTTCTGGTGGTGTCGCAGTGGTTGTGCAGAGTGGAGTCGCTTGCTCTCAAGTCCCCCTCTGCACGCCACTGGAAGCTGTTGCAGTGCGTCTCCTTGTGGACCGCCTTGTAACAGTTGTCTCTTTATACTTGCCACCAAATGTTCCTTTGAATCTTCAAGAGCTGCAGGGACTTGTAGGACAGCTTCCTCGTCCTTTTTTAATTTTAGGTGATTTTAACGCTCATCATCCTATGTGGGGTAGTACTCGTCAAGACTCCCGTGGTGGTGTGATTGAACGTCTTTTATTGTCTTCTGGGCTGTGCCTTCTTAACGGGAAAGACCCAACTTTTTTTAGTGCGGCACACAACTCATTCACATCCATTGATCTCTCTATTGCTTCACCTTCATTACTTCCTTGCTTTTCCTGGAAGGTTCTTCACAACCCTTTTGGAAGTGATCATTACCCAGTTGTTTTAGAGAGTACCGTTCCATTGCCTAATCTCTTAAAGCGGGTCCCTAAGTGGAAGTTAGACAAGGCAGACTGGGCGCTTTTTAATCTTCACACCACTTTAGATCCTTCGCTTTCTTCTATGTCCGCTGAGAATGCTACACTTTATGTTACTGAGCAGATACTAAAGGCTGCTCAGCAGTCCATTCCACAAACATCTGGTAATATACCCAAAAAATGTAAACCTTGGTGGAATAAGGAATGTGCCACAACCCGGGCGGATCAAAATAGGGCGTGGGGCAGATTTCGCAGATACCCCACCTCAAGCAACCTTGTTGAGTTCAAGCGACGAAAAGCAAAGGCTCGTTGGACTAGGAAGCAGGCGAAGCGGAAGTCGTGGATGAAATATCTTTCTTCTTTAACCAGCTTTGTCCCGGCCAAAGAGGCCTGGGACAGATATCGGAAAGTAAACGGAGATTATAGGTGCTTTGCTATTCCAACGTTTAACGCTCCTTCTTCATCACTAAAAGACATTGGTAATATACTTGGGGAACACTTTTATAATTCATCTAGTTCGGCCAACTACCGTGCTAACTTTGTACAGTTGAAAGCTTGTGCGGAGCGACAAAAGCTCGTCATGTCGGGAGGAAATTCAGCACCTTATAACCAACCTTTTACGCGATGCGAGCTTGAGATGGCCCTTAACGTAACTAAACTCTCTGCCCCCGGGCCCGATAGAATTCACTATGAAATGCTTCGCCACCTTTCTTCGGAATCCCTTGAAAACCTTCTCCTCTTTTTCAATCTTTTGTGGGAAAAAGCATGTTTCCCTCAGGCTTGGAAACATGCACATATCATCCCCCTTTTAAAACCTAATAAAGACCCCTCACAGCCATCAAGTTATCGCCCAATTGCACTGACGAGCTGCCTCGGGAAAACGTTTGAAAGGCTTATAAACAGGCGACTGGTATATATGTTAGAAAGCCAGAGGGTCTTTGATAATAATCAGTGTGGGTTCCGCCAAGGTCGATCTACCCTTGACCACTTAGTTCGCCTGGAAACTGTGATCCGCGAAGCATTTGTAAACAGGCAGCACTGTGTTGCAGTTTTTTTCGACTTGGAAAGGGCATATGACACAGCGTGGAGGTATGGGATTCTCCGGAACCTGTATGCTTGTAATATCCGTGGCCGTATGCTCCGATGCATCAGGGAATATCTGACGGACAGGACTTTTCAAGTTCGCCTTGGTTCAGTCCTCTCTGATTCCTTTGTCCAAGAAAACGGAGTCCCTCAAGGGGGTGTTTTAAGTGTGACTTTATTTTTGCTAGCCATGAATTCACTCACACGACTGCTGCCACCTTCAATTACATATTCTCTTTATGCTGATGATATACAGATATCATCATCCTCTTGTAACCTTTCCAGTTGTGAGCGTCAGTTGCAGTTAGCCATAAACAAACTGTCAAAGTGGGCCGACGAAAATGGGTTCAGGTTCTCTGCTTCAAAAACGGTCTGTGTGCCTTTTTCTTTGCGCCGCGGGTTGTCTTTGGATCCATTCCTGGAATTAAATGGAACCCCTATCCCTGTTAGAAAGGAGCACCGATTTCTTGGTGTAATATTTGATAAAAAGCTTAACTTTATTTCCCACCTTAAAGCTCTAAAGCAAAAATGCCTTCAGTCCATAAACCTTTTGAAAGTTTTATCTCACAAGTCTTGGGGGTCTGATAGAAAGTGTATCCTTCAATTATACAATGCCCTTGTACGATCCCGTCTTGATTACGGTGCAGTAGTGTATGGTTCGGCTCGGCCCTCTGCCCTTAAAATGTTGGACCCAGTTCACCATCTCGGCTTGCGACTGGCAACAGGAGCCTTCCGGACGTCGCCCGTCCTCAGTTTGTATGCAGAATCCAATGAGCTGTCCCTGAACAAACGACGTACATATCTTAGTCTAACATATGCTTACAAGATTCTGGCCGACCCCCAGCATCCGACATACTCTTCACTTACAAGGTCAAGGTTCTTTCGCCTTTTTGAAAATAAACCAAGCATTGTGACACCGTTAAGCTTCCGTATTGAACATCTTCGCACTTCTCTGCACCTTCCTCTGGACCAGGTCGGCCTCGTTAGGAAAGTCAACGGTATTCCACCTTGGGAAGCACAGCGAGTTGAATCCGACTGGTCTCTTGCGAAGTTCAACAAGCACGGCATTTCCCATGCTGTAATTAAGCAAGAGTTTGGTGAACTGCAAACTAAGTATGATAATTATCTTCATGTTTATACAGATGGCGCCAAGGCCTCTTCTTTTGTCGGTTGCGCTGTGTATTCTGAACGCTTCTTCAAGGTTCAACGACTCGATTGCGTCGCCAGCATTTTTACTGCGGAGCTCTATGCGGTATCAATGGCGATCGAATGCATTATCAATAGGAAAATACCGAGGGCGGTCCTGTTTGTTGACTCTCAAAGTGTGATTCTTGCAGTTTGCTCTCTTAAAGATACTAAAAATATGCTTGTTCAACAAATTCGATATAAACTTAACTCTGCTTTGCATGGAGGTACAAGCATAAAGTTTTGTTGGGTGCCCAGTCACATTGGCATACAAGGCAATGAAGAAGCCGACAAGCTTGCAGGGTCTGCCGTTAACCTTCCACAATCGCTGTCTTGTTTACCCTATCAAGATATTAAGCCCTTGGTGAAGTCCTCGATTCTTCATTCTTGGCAATTAGAATGGGACATGGAGTGCGATAACAAACTCCATGTTACCAAACCTGCTTTGGGAGTTTGGGAAAGCTCTTCATGCAAGAGCCGGCTTCATGAAACGTTGTTGTGCCGTCTTAGAATCGGACACTCTTTTATAACCCACAGGTATCTGCTTTCGGGAGAAGATCCACCTGTCTGCGATCAGTGTGGTGATAGGCTCACTGTTTTGCATATCTTGTGGTTGTGCCCTGGCCTTGAGCCCAAGCGCCGCATTCATTTTCCTGAATTTTTTCAACATCATATCCCATTTCATCCTGCTCTCCTTCTGGGAGAGAATCCTCTGGTCTCTTTTGAACGAGTAATAGAATTTCTTGGTAGTATTGGCCTTTTACACCGATTATAGCTTTTTGGTTATCCATTTTGTAAAACCTGTTTTATAGTACAAACCTTCAATTAGTTTGGCGCAGATGGCCTCGTAGCTATTGCGCCATAAACCCCCCAAAATCTCTCTCTCTCTCTCTCTCATCCCATACATCCTGGCCAGCTCTCGTGACTCTGCCCCGTTTGACGGCAGGGGGCTGCGCACACTAAGGGAAAGTTTCAAAAAGTCTCTTATAGCAGCTGGGAGCAGTGAGGAGCTGTGGCGCAATGTCCTCCCCCTCAGCTCGTCAGGTTGTCCAGTTCTCTTGCCAATTCGAGCAACTGTCGAGAGGTAGGTGCCTGACAGGGAACCGTCCAACACCCGGCAGGCGAAACGAACACGGAACACTTGGTGCCTATGTTGAAAGCCATCTCGGCGACTGGCGGCGAACGCCCGGAGGTTCCAACTCTGGTCAGAAATGCATGGGGAACGTGAGAAAATCGTTGTTTCTGCAATATTGCGGGCATGTATGGAACGACAATAGTTTTTGACACAATAAAGGAACATTTTAGAATAATCTGCACTAAGTTGTGTGCCACGTGAGACGTATCTTTTTTAAAAAAATTGCCTGAGCAGCATTATGCAGCAGACGACGCGGCGATGCCACACCGTTCACGTGACCCGGTCCGGCCAACCCAAAAAGTCCATCTCCGCTACGTACAAAAATTGTCTGCTTCAAGCACCATTGCCTTGGAAATTGTCTTCTCAAAATTTTCACACGCATCCGATTTTATGAAAACTTTGATAAAGCGTTTAGTGCTTTACCAACTTCACGACAGACTAGTTCCAAAAAGTGCGAACTCGGCGCTTATTTTTTAATCAGCCGTGTTGCGTCGATCTCCATGTGTTCTCCCATAGGGCAGGCCGCCTCCTGGAACCCTGAGTACCACGTGACTCTCGCTGAGCTGCTCTGTCGGCCATGTTGTCGGCAAAACACGCGGATCAAAGGATACTCACAACTGACGTTTTATGAGAGGATAAAGGAAGACAGCTAAAATTGAGGACTAAAATCATAAAAAAGGTGAAGAAAGAATATACTGGAGAAGGAAAGGAAGAAGACAATATCAGAAAAATTCAAGAAAAAGGATAAAAGAAAAGAGACATCGAAAAAATACACTGAGAAAAGAAAAGACAAAGAACAGTACTAAAAAATTCAAAAGGGAAGATTTTTGGAGGAAAAAAAAAACCTATGCAAAATAGTGCAGGTAGTGAAGTTCCTTCGTTGACAAGTTTACAACGGAGCACTAACACACATCCCCTCTGGTTGCTATGGCTTGGGCTTCACGTCTTTCCCGTGTTCTTTCATCCACAGTTCGTCGCAAGATCATTGTGCGAGAAAACAATGGGTGACACCCACAGTCCCTCACATGTACTGCTAGATGCCCCGACAATGCAGATTTAACAGAGAGAATAATTAAATCAAAACTGTGGGTGCCACCCGTTGTTTGCTCGCACAGTGACCCTGCGAACGAAGTGTGGACAAAAGGACACGGCAAATAGGTGAAGCCCAAGTCAGCAACCAGGGGAGATGCGCGTGTTAGTGCTTCGTTGGTAAACTTGTCAAAGAAGGAACTTCAATACCTGCACTATATTAGAACGCAGCTCTTAGGCGCCCAATTCTGGCTTGAGCAACGTCGTCGTCGGCGTAACCGCGCGTTGCATTATGGGACGTTTTCCATAATGACGTCACGACCTTCACGAGTGACGTCATGAGGGAGGATGAGGAAAAGATATACCCTCCTCTCCGTACCCTCCCCTCCTCCTCATCAAGACCTGCGCTTTAAAGGGGTAGGGAAACGAAATTTCAGCGCTCATTTTTTAGCTTTAATGTGTTGCATGTTGCACCCTAACCTCAAAAACACCAGTCTTCCGTTGAAAATCACAAGAAAACTAATTTTAAAGCTAAATAAACAATCTTTCAATGTGCACCTGGTGGATGCATGCGGAGCCTATTTGGGAGGTAGTCTAGCAACGTTGTGGAATCTGCTACGTAGTCGTGACGTAGCAGATTCCTTCGGAGCAGCGCCGCCTTTTGGAATCTCAACATTTTCCTTTTTTAGCTTTCCTCCTAGCACAACTCACAAATCGCGCATTGTACCAAACGGTCCAAGAAGACGGAAAGGAAGGACTCCCCTCTTTCTCGGACCCTCGTTCGTGCAACCGGAAACAGCCATTCTCCCCCTAGAAGATTAGCCCGTCCCTCAAAACTCGAACAAAAGTTGCTTTCCCCACGCCGTTCAGCCCTAAGCTGACAGTGTTGTGGAAGCTACGTGCTCCTTGGGCCAGCCACACGCTCGTCACCCCACGGGTACTTCGAACGGCTCGGTTGTAACACCACCACAACGCTGACAACGCCACCAAGGGCAAAGCTCATAAGCACGCCTGCCTTGCTACTCCACGAGCGTGGGAAATTATTTCTTTCTGTTTTTGTTTGCGCCTGACATCCCATGACGCATCGGGCTCTCCACTCGCTTCTCTTCGAGCGCTTGCTCGAGTGCACCGTTTGGAACGAAAAATATAGCCAATCGTTCAAAATACAAACGTGCGATTATCATTTACGGTTATTATCCGTCATGCTTGACTCATTTCCGAACGAAATTTGAACATTTCAATTCTTGTTTCCGTACCCCTTTAATTCAGCATTATAGGGAATTGTAAACGTCTTTCATTTTTTCATAAAGATTTTTCCCAAAAAATCTTCCTTTTCAAATTTCTTAATACTGTTCTTTTGTTTTTTCTTTTCCTAGTGTATTTTTTCAATATGTTTCTTTTCCTGTATCCTTATTCTTTTTTCTTGAACTTTTCTGATATTGTCTTCATCCTTTCCTTCTCTAGCATATTCTTTCTTCTCCTTTTTCGATGATTTTAATCACAATTTTACCTTGGTCTTTCTTTATCCTTTCATAAAACGTCAGTTGCAAGTAGCGTGCTGTCCACTCCTTCTTTCGGTGTTTGTCCATTGCGCTAATTTTGTGTACTATGTTTAACCAACTAGGCCATCAAATATTTTGAAACAAGAGCATTCTGCTGAGCTATTCTCACGTGCCTGTGCCTTTCTCTTTACTGCAGACATTTGTGAGGTGGAGTATGAATCATCACGGAAGGAGGCGGCACGTGCCACTGCATGCACTGCTCCTTGCTAGTTTCGTTTCAGTGCTTGGCACGGTAGCGCTTCGAGCGTGCTCTTGAGAGTGTGCTTCGGAGTCAGCTTTAGCTGCCGTCTCGTCCACGGCCGGGCTAGTATAAAAAGGCGCGCCTTCTTACGGCTTTTGCAGTGAGGAGGTAGTTTCTCTCTTCCACCGTGGCTCGGTGGGATCGCTGCGCCCCCACCACCAGTCGCGCCATTATACTCCGTTCACCCCTCAGCTGAGACTGCAGTGGAAGCTACGTCTTCGTTGGGCTAGTCATACGCCTCTCTTTCGCCACGTCATCACGTTCCCGGCCATGCCCGCGCGAGGAGAGCCGGGCCAGGTGACAAGACGGAGGCGGCTGATTTGTCCGGCAGGCACGGATACAAGTTTGTGAAGCTGTCCACAGAGCAGCACTTCCACGGCATCCACCCGTGCCTGTCCCCTTCCCCTTCGGGGCAGACTGCGATGCCTCTCCTCTTGCGGATCATTATTATTGCCCTTGCCCTGCTCTGCCCAATTGCCTTCGACAGGAAGACGACGAATTGACGATCAAAAGAGTGCATCATCTTCTCCGCTTGGCCGTCTGTGGCAATCTTGGTCTCTCGCACAAAAGCGACATGAACCCGCCATTGCGGAAGTCTCTAGCACCCATTGCTTTATTCTTCTGGCCACGAGACTGACATAATTGAGGGTTGCAAACTTGGGCGGTCGCATTTCGTGGAAAAGGGGATGCGGGCAAAGTCGCGTTTTGAAACGCCGTCGAGAGACGGGCAGGGAGCTGAGAGACAAACGAAAAAGAACCGTCCTGCGGAGGGCCTGTCTGGCGTCGCTCTTTCGTTCTGGTGCGCAACTTTGGTTTGAAGTGCTCCTTCTGTGCGCTGTTTTTGTGCCACTTGAACTCGAAGCGTGCCAATGCATCCCCTGGCCGCCCGAAGTCGGAATCGGCACGGGCCGGGGGAGGAGACAAGTTTCTTCGGTTTCCTCCGTTAGAAATTTGACCTCGATGGTAGAGTGGTGTGGGTTGTCCGAGGTGAAGGCAATTCACTCGTCAGGCTCTACAAAAAGGGGGAAAAAGACTAGCAGAATGTTTGAAATCCTGGGCGCTGACACCGGCAACCCGAAAGAGAGAACGGGAAAGAGAGCGACAGAAGGGTGGTGAAGGAGAACGGGCAAAAGGTGCAGCGTATTCGTTTTGCTGCGACGACTTGAAGTTGCTCGAGCACTCATCGAGCTTACTTAGCTTTATACAATGCGTGATTCCGGTGTTTTCCTCCAAGGTAAGCTAGGTAACAACAAGGCACAGAGCGTTAAAAGTGATGTTTCGATGCTTCTTTGTGCATAGTAAGACGTCGCCGGTGATAGTGGCCCGTCGGGACTGCCGATGTCTGTGTCTATGCACTGCCGTTCCCAAGCAGCCCTAATCCGTGTGACCGTTTCCTCTAGATTATTATGTTAACTCTGCCTACGAAGGCTTGGGAGGCAAATGAGCACACTCATCTACCACAAACCCATTAATTTTTGGGAGATCCTAATGTTTGTGAATTTCTCGACTCAAATATTACTGCAAATATATTACTCTATGGTAGAGAATACACGCCTAACCACTCTAAGTTGCAAAGTTTTCTGGCCGCGAAATATTTTAGATATTTCCAAAATATCGAGCCCACAAAAATAAAGTTGTTTAGGTTATGCGGAGCTCATTTCGTCATAGTTCAATCACTTTGATTGCATCTCAGAAAAGCACCCTAGGAACTTGCGAAATTGTTACATTTCCACTTTATTAGACAGGAAAACCATCGTTGTGCAGACATCACCCAGCCTTTGTGCCGACTGTGTTCGCTGACACGAAACAGCTACAATCTCGATCGCTAAGAGCGATGGAACTATCCCGCGTCCACGAAAGGTAGGAAGTGACAGGCAAGGAATGCCGCCCATGAGGCCCCCGTGCGTCACGAGAAACCAACCGATACCGTGTACAGCGCCTTGATCATCAGAAGGCAGATACATTTGATAAGTCGAGGCTTTGCTGAAAGGATTGAAAAATAAAAATGCCTCAATCGGTACCGCCTCGTGGGCACAACCGATTTAAAGCCAATGTGAGATAAAATGAATTGGATCCTTTGGATCAATTGATAATTTCTGTAAAAAGCCAATTGGAAGTTAAGGGGGATAAATGAAACCAGTAATATGGGACAGCCAGTGGAACGGCCCGGGAAAACCAACCAGTACTAAAAGTACCCAAGTGCCCGACTCACCCTCCAACTCCGCTACTAGGACACGAGCGTGCCTCACAGCGGGTCCGACGGTCACTGAGTGGCAACCATGAACCACACAGCCCCGTCGCAGTGATCACTTCTATATCCCTCGGCTCCCTTGGAGGTCACCCCCCCGTCTGGGGGGCCCACCCTAATTGGAGAAACCAAGAGGCACCACCTTTATGACAGCCTTCCCCTTATTTGGATGCCTCGTCTCGGATCGCCACGCAGCGTCACACGTCCTGCGTGTACACGTCACGATCTCACGTCACCCACTCCACGTCCTACTCCCCACATGTCAACACGCTTCACGTCACACTTCCATCCCTTTTCAGTTCAGGTCGTCACACGTCATGCGTCCACACATGTATTTTGGGTCGTTCCACGTCATGCGGGCTCACGCCGTCCCCACGTCATCACGACTCACGTCACACGCCGCGCTCCCCGCCTCAGGGGCTCCGTCCTCCATCGGGGAAAGCTAGGGTTGACTAGACCCTTTTTGTCCCCCCCGTCCAATGGAAAACCCCAGTGCTAGGGTTCCCCATCCCAGGTGGGGGGGGTTTTCGCCAGAGCCTCCGTTGCAGCTATAGAGCTGGCAGGGCGCACCACGGGCAGGTGGAGGTTGACTTCCCACGCGGCGACAACCGCGGGGGCTTGCGCCCCAGAAGGCAGATACAGATGAGGCACATCCCAGAGCCATCTGAGGTGTTCCATCTAACGCTGCGGACATAACCCTCTTCCTTAAAAGCCCATTCTCGTTGCGCCTGTCGCAGCGAATCCGTCTTATAGTGCAGGTATCACCGCATTTTGTCTCGCGATAATTCCACAAACCGCATTGGCTTCTCAACCCAGCGGTCGGGCTGAAACGGGAATGGGATGTACTCGGCCATCCTCAGCTGTCACCGAAAAGTACCTAGCGGAGCCAGGAAGACTAAACAGAAAGCCAACATGCTGGAAAACAAACCTAGCAACGTGCACAGATTGAGCCTAATGGCGCCCTTATTTTCCGCCCAAGAAACCCTCAAACCCAGTCTCAATCAGCTTAAAAATGTCTGCCAATAGGTAGTGCAACATCTGGGAAAAAGGGTGGATTTGCTTTTTATTGCAGTAAAATGTGGCGCGTGCCTTACATCATTGTAAAGTGGGTAGGTTTATTAGTTTTTTATGATGCTTTCAATTAGTTTGTAAGTGAAACCAAGCCTTTAAAATTAATAATAAAGTTTTAAAGACTCGAAATTGATTAAGTACCTTAAATATCCTGAACACTAATAATTTTCCTTAATGGGCCCTTTGGCACAAAGCACTACAACACAAACCTTTTTCTTTTTTTTTTTTTTGTGCAATGTGCAATTTGGTTTGTGTTTGCAAAAATACCCTTTATACACAGTTTAGGCCCTTTTCATGGCAAACGTCACGAGGTGGTGCTCCAGTCTTTGATGCCCCAGCGAACTTCCGGTTCATATAAGAAATGAACAAAGCTCACCTTAGCACTGCTTCTTAAAATGTTGATGAAATGTTTAACCACCAATTCACCAGGTGTTTGCTAAAAGAATGCAGCGCGAGATCTGTTCAGATTTTCGAATATTCTTGTGAACCTACTTGTCTCCTGCAAGACGTTAAATTCTACAGCCGAGGGTCCTCATTAAATCTCCAACTTTGTTGTCTGTGTTGCATTTATGCTTTCTAGCACTGGTGACATAAGCTAGCTCGACAGGCTGGAAAAGACGGAGCGACCGGAAGTCGCTTGGGACGCATGCGGTGGTTCATGTTTGTAAACAGCAAAAGGGTCTATACTTCTGCAATATGGCGTCGGGTTAGCCCCGTTGAGTGTACTTCTCACCGAGCGTTAAAACTACAATTGGAAAGTTTGAATATTTGCACAACACTGTTTCTTGAGATGCGCATAACACGACTCCCCCTCTAAACTTGGATGCCTCGTAGCCGGCATGAAACAGCAAAGAAGAAGTTACAAGCAAGTTCAGAATCACAGGACAAGCCCCTCCCTCCAAGCTCTCTGCTCCGATTGGTGATCTTGTCTTGCAGTTGGTCGCTTCACCCAACTTCACTGACTTCACCTTGAAGTGACTGAACAGCGGAAGGCGAGACTGATTCAGTAAAGGCATGACAGGAGTATAGACGCTTTCAGCGCGCGCCAAATTGAGCCGCCATAGCCGACCTTCTCTTGTCTTACCGAGATGCCGAGCCACTGAAGCGGGCGTTGACGAGCCTCCATAAAGGCCTATGCTGGGGAGGAGGACAAAGTTGAATTTAAAGTGTCAATAAACTGTCCTGCTGCGGTAACAATGAAGTGAAAGAAACGGAATAAGAGGAAACAGCAACTGAAGGTTGGTTATGGTGGCGCCCATGCACAGCTGCCTGAAAGCGTCTATAGGCCAGTAGACTTTCAGAATGTGGAGGTAACCAGGTAGATGCTATCTGATTGGTGGGATAAGTTTAACAAAGGATCAACGTTTATTTTCATTTACGTGTTGAATTGTTCGGCGCGACGTGTGCGCAAAACCCGACTGCTAAAAGACGTGCCCGTCAAACGTTATGAGGTAATGCTGCATAGGTAGTGCAAGCCACCACATGATAATGACTTATTTGTGTATTAGAGACTCAAGAACCTCTAGCGTGCATGCATAGCCTGATTTATTCATTCTCACCGACTAGGTGGCGTGAGACGCCTTCCAATTCAGAAGCATCAGCTTCAGCCATGTTCATTGATCCACCACTTACTTAGGATTACAAATCATGTGGATATGGTGGCATATGAGGAGGTGTGCCGTGCAGAAAATTTAATGCATGCCACTTGTTCATGATGTCGTGCGATGGCACCAGACGCAGGGTCCCAGTGGCTTTTTGCAGGTGAGATGAAGAAGCGCTGTGGTTCTGCTGGCATTTTTACCCATTAGCACCAAATATCTTACCTAACTATTCTGCTTTTTCCAAGTTTATTTTTTGGCTAAACCATAGCGTGTTCTGGGTTCAGTTTTTACCCAAAAAGTAAGTTTCCTGGAGATACCAATCATTGTCAACAATCTTTTGTTTATGCAAGGTTTTTTTGTTAGGTAGATTTCAGCATTTCTGCAAATATATTGAAACAGATTTTTCAGACAACATGATGTAATAAGCACAATGCTGGAAATAAGTGCATATGCTTAATTCAGTAATTGGCAGCGACTTAGTTGAGCAATTGGCAGGAACGCAAATCTACAAAGTCGCATAATGCATGGAATTCAGTATTTAAAAGAGTGATTGTTTAAATTTGTTTAGTCAACATTAAACATTCATTTCAGAAAGTGAAGAACATATTGTTTATTCATTTTTCAACACTTGACACGGTGACGCCATGGGGTAACATGATATGAATTCTTCCAAATCTACCAAAAAATTGACATTACGGTGCCAA
Organism: Ixodes persulcatus; assembly: GCA_013358835.2. NCBI lineage: Eukaryota > Metazoa > Arthropoda > Arachnida > Ixodida > Ixodidae > Ixodes > Ixodes persulcatus. The sequence goes on along the minus strand of JABSTQ010008368.1, from coordinate 128,441 downwards.
GTTGTAGTGTCGCATGACACTGACATCGTATTACCTGAGGTGACATGACATTGCATGACGTCGTATTATGTCCCATAAATTTTGATGCTAAATTTAGCAGGAAAATTGACATCCGTTTCAAGTGATGGTGTCACATCACCAATCATTTGGTGACACGAGCATGATGCCATGATGTGACCTGGTCAAGTGACATCAGTTTTTTCACTAAATTTAGGTGATACCGTGCCATTAATGTGGTCATGTGGCGTCAATTTTCCGGCTCAGTTTTGCGGGTAAATTATGGTGTCACATGACACTGATGCCACTGTTATGTCATGTGACATTGAGATGTCATACATATAAAGCTGTCACTAACAGCATTAACGAAATAAAAAAGTTCTGAAAGGTGGTTTATCTGGTTCACACTATAGACCAACAAAGAACCGAGACGTCAAAGACGCGCATCACTAGCTAGAGAATTTTTTATTGTTGCAACTCGCACCAGTTACGAAAATCTGGACGACCCGCGCATTTAGAATGTTTCTTGGTTTGTTGTTGCCGTTGGCGTTGAGATGAAGAAAGAGCAGCTTTGGACACGTCTTAGGATGAGCAAAATGAGTCGTGACAATAAATTTGAGGGATGTATTTTCGCCCACAAAATTGTATTTAATTACAATTGTATTTGAAATACCCTCGTTTAGTATTTAAATACACACGTCAAATACATTACCCAATTTGTAATTAAATACAAATGCAAAATACACAAAGTATTTGAAATACTGCCCATCCCTGGTTCACACGAACAAAACGGTTAGTAGAGTTAACTCTATTTCAGTGCTTATTTGAACTGAAATAAAAAGGCAAAGAAGAAATTCAACCACTCATCTGAAGCAGAACTACAATAATGGCTGCTTATTTCTAAAACATGCGGCTATCTTTGTTGTGCGTTCCTAGTGTGTCCTAATACACATGAGGTTTTGCAGGAGAGGGAGCTGCACTTTTGGGAGAGACCAGCTGCCCACTGAAAGTCACCGAAAACATCTCGTATAGATGCTGTTCCTGCACCTATGTCACCAGTTATCAGCATTGGATGTTGCGCCACCTGGTTGCCCATGGCGATGAACAATGCGAGTACCAGCATCCTCCCATGTCACCTGCCTCTAGATCCCAAGTGCCCAGCAACACTCAAAAACTCACGAGTGAAAAGTTTTTTAAGTGCAAGCTGTGTCCTCGAGTCTTTGCTAAGAATTGGCAACTGACCGCCCATAATCGAACACACAGTGGTAAAAAGCCTTTTAAGTGCAAGCTGTGCCCCCAAGCCTTTTCTGAGAATTACCGTCTGATCCGCCATAATCGAATTCACACTGAGAAGCCATTTAAGTGCAAGCTGTGTCCTCGAGTCTTTGCTAAGAATTGCCAACTGACCGCCCATAATCGAACACACAGTGGTAAAAAGCCTTTTAAGTGCAAGCTGTGCCCCCAAGCCTTTTCTGAAAATTGCCATTTGATCCGCCATAATCGAATACACACTCGTGAGAAGTCATTTAAGTGCAAGCTGTGTCCTCAAGTCTTTGCTAAGAATTGCCAACTGACCGTCCATAATCGAACACACAGTGGTAAAAAGCCTTTTAAGTGCAAGTTGTGCCCCCAAGCCTTTTCTGAGAATTACCATCTGATCCGCCATAATCGAATACACGCTGGTGAGAAGCCATTTAAGTGCAACCTGTGCCCCCAAGCCTTTGCTCAGAAGTCTTATCTAACAAGGCATAATCTAACACACTGGGGAAAAGCCATTTAAGTGCAAGTTGTGCCCCCAAGCCTTTCCTCAGAATTCTGATCTGATCTGCCATATTCAAACACACAGTGGTGACAAGCCATTTATAAGTGCAAGCTGTGCCCCCAAGCCTTTTCTCAGAATTACATTCTGATCTGCCATAATCGAACCCACACAGGTGAAAAACCATACAAGTGTAAGTTTTGTCCTCAAGCGTTTGCTCAGAATTCCAGTCTGACTCGCCATAATTGAACACACACTAGTAAAAAGCCATTTATTTCAAGCTGTGCCCCAAAGCCTTTTCTCAGCATTGCGATCTGATCTGCCATAATCGAACGCACAGTGATGAAAAGTCATTTAAAGGCGTATGGAAACCAGATTCTGGAGCTCATCTCTGCTTAAACATAAAGAGGGTTAAAGTAGGACTTCACCAATACCCATATTTTATAGGATAACGCAAGAAAACATATTTTAAACTGAATATAACTATAACCAAAAAAACCACCTTGTGGATGTCTGAAGCTTCGATGGAATGTCGTGACAACAACATGTCAGTAAGAGCAGTGCCACAACGGGAAGTAGGTTACTTAGGCCTGAACTCAGGCCTCACCAAAGGCCGCACCAAAGGCCTCAAGTGCTTTGGTGAGTAACAACAGAGTTGGCCACCATTAGTTTCATTATTAGGTGATCTTTCCGGCAACGCTTGTATGGAGTTGCTTGAAAATTGTTTACATGCACTGACGAAATGTATATTTAAACGGGCCCAAAGGCCTGCCTCTTTTGATGACGGGATAGCCGCCTCGGTCGACTGCGACGAACTCGATCGCTACACAGTCAACACACCTACTCGTTGATACAGCCCGCAGGGCCTCTGCAAAGCAGTGCACTTGTAAACAAATCGCTGCGGCGTTTTCGTGGCTTCGGAAATGCAGGATAGAGCCAGTCGGATCTGCTCCAAGCGCATCGCACTGGGAGCGGAACCGCACCGGCACTGCGTTCTTGGTCACCGCCTCTGGAACAATCTTTTACAACCGATTTTATGTACCAGTGGGCCTATAGAAAATCGCAACTTGATGCTGACTTAGTTCGACGTGAGCACGTTGGTGACGTTAAATAAAACTGAAAGAATAAACAGACGGACAGAACAGCACATCACGACTTTCAACGCAAATAGCTTTATTAGGCGTCGGCACTCGGCCCAAGAGACCCAGATACAGAAAGGAGGGCGAAAAAGAGGGAAGGGAAGGTGAGGGGTGGTAGGGGGAAAATAAAGGCGGCACAGACAGGAAAATTACTATATTATTGCGGGGAAGAAGGAAGGCCGGAAGGGAAGCCAAAACGATCGAAGGGAAACCGCCTGGAACGCGTAGTTTTCGCAATATCGAATTTGCCCACTTTTCGTGAAACACCCTGTATGAGTGCATGCAATGCTCTAAAGTCCTTTTCTCTCTAATAATCAAGCTTGCCACGCTGATTTGGTTATGCGGGATAACCTTACAAATGTCAGCAATTTTCTAATACATTTCTGAACGCGTCTGCCTCATGGGGCATGTGCCAAAGCACTGGATGATGATCCTAAGGGATATTGCATTAATCTGGTGGCAGGAACTTTGAACTGTCAATGACATCCGAGAACGGTCGGTCGAATATCCAGTTTGGTTACCGCATTGATTGTGCAACCATGGCTAAACTCTTGCATTGATCATGAGCCTCTCATCTGAATGCCACTGTTTGTATTCACACAAAGGTGTTGAGGAGTAGGGAGAACCTCCTTGCCAGCAGGGATGAAGAGGGTAGTCAGTGTAACGGCAAACATTTAATTTTTTCAATAGATTGAAACAGGTCAGTGTAGCTAAAAATCTCGCATGTTCCTCATCTGAATGCATAGTAGGCCATGCTTTTGCTCCTGTTCAGAGATCCTTTGCACTTGCTCGAGGTGTGCTCATTTCAGCTGTGGTCTAATATGTTTGTAAAATTGTCTTCATTGTTTTGTTTTTACTGTGGTCTGTATTAAAGATAAGCACTAGCAGAAAATAAATGTGTGACCAAGTTTTGGTTTGAATATCTAAAAAAAAAAAGTCTGGCAGTTTAAATTCCCAGACTGGCTTTTTCTCTGTTTTTGCAGTCTTGGTACTGTAGCAAGTGGGGAGTAATTTTTGGAGTTTTGATTTTGATGTCCTGTAGTATGCCTTTCCATTTTGCAATTAACTCGGCTGGGAGCCGATATTGAGTTTGTGTATGCACCGCTTTTCTCGGCAATGGAGTCAAAAGCACTGGCACACCTGCCCTCTTCCGTTTTAAGCGCTGATCAAAGCTTTGCACGAGCTCTGCTCTGAAATGCGAAGAAAAGTTGTCCCCAAGTACAGTCGAATTCCCACACTACCCAACAGGTGTTCCTATGGATTGACGGTCTATCGATTTTTGATACTGTGTAATGCGCGTTCCACGCTGTGTTAACAAAAGGTAATCAGAACCGAACTGACGAACCGGCTCATACTGAAACTGTTCTTGCCTTCCTTTTCTACACTGGCATCATCTTCGTAATCATGTTTTGTATACGACACATGCTTTTGTGATATCGGTCTCTTTTGCGTTTAGGTGATCACAATATTCCGTTACTTTGTGCTTTTGTTCCCGACGGTTGTTTCCTTGTTGCTTTGGTCTGCATGTCAGAATTCTCTGACCGTAGGTGTCATGTACAGTCGGGGACAAAAGTCCCCAGGACGCGCGAGCTGCGACTGAAATAGAGTGCCTCAATGTTGTTGGCCGCTGCGCCTTGCTGCCAACAACATTGAGGCACTCTAGACTGAAACGCATTGCTCTGCCATCTGCCGGCGGGTCGCCTGGTATCGAGATCACACAAAAGCACATGCGCGTCCTACTGTGCCTGCAAACATGTGCGTTTTCCCGCTCTTCTGTGGCGCGGCCCCTAACTCGGAATCGGGCGCGTGGTACGGCCTCGGAGATAGCGCTTACTGACATGGCACCTATAAAGCAAGGAGTCACGGCAACTCAACTGAGCGATAAACTCAACTGGTTATAAAGCAAGGTGCGCTGACACGGCGAAATGCGGTGCAATGCCGCAGGCGGTATCTCCAGTTTCGGAATGTGTAGCAGACGCTCGTCAGCCGCAAGCGCTATCTCCGAGGCGGTACCACGCTCCCGATTCCGCATGTTTGCAGGCACAGTAGGACGCGCATGCGCTTTTGTGTGATCTCGAAACCAGGCGACCCGCCGGCAGATGGCAGAGCAATGCGTTTCAGTTGCAGCTCGCGCGTCCTGGGGACTTTTGTCCCCGACTGTACGCCAGACGATGTCTTTTGTACAGGATCCTGTGGACTGTGCTTAGTTTTGCATTGTGTAATGCACTTGTATATATGCGTTGTGGATTTTTTTTTACTCTTGTTTGTATTGAATAAACTTTGCAGATGATAAATGTGTAATCACACATTTTTATCTGTGTTTCTCACAAATAAATCTTGACAGTTTGAGCTTCCACAGTGCTTTATTGTTGTTTTTCAGCCATTCTAGGTCTTAGCTGAAGTTAATATGTCATTGGCATAGCAGCTGCTCTCTGGAAAGTTCTTATTTTGCCGTCCTGTGCCATGCTAGGACCTCACTGTGGCAGTTTCGTCTCCAAGAAATTGACTGCCAAGTGGATGTGCATACCGCAGCACATAGGTTCGGACTGGATTGAATTGTGGTGGCCATTTCCTTTGTATTTGGTGGATAGAGCCCATGCTCTGCTCCACCCAAAGTAACTTGTAACTACAAAATTCCCCCCCCCCCCCAAAAAAAAAAAAAAAATATATATATATATATATTACGGCAGTTTTTTTTAATTACAAAAGTTAACTATGCATTGCCAAACGCTCATTCTCCAGCCAAATATAACCTAGCGGTCCAAACCAGATGCCAAACTTTCAGAACGAACTGTTATTGTAAATTTATAAGCAAATTTCTGATTTTAGGAAAATGGCGGTCGATAGAGTTCTCTACTGAATGGCGCCAGTTAGAAAATAGCAAAAACAGGCCCAGTTTTCCCATTGAAATTTCTAGAAAATCCTAACTTTTGAATAAGACAACGGTTAGTTCTGAGACTGGCATGTGGTTTCGACTGCTAGCGTTACACTTCGGTGTGGAAGGAGCGTTCGGCAAACCATAGTTTATTTTTGCAGTGAAAAAACACTATACTACATTTTTGTGGGTGACACGTTATAGGTACGTCAAATACTTGCTCTAACACCGCCAGTCCTCCAGCCTTTTTTTGGTAGAATCTCTAATGCTCGGTTCTTGCGCTGCATCTGCCGAATCTATGTTGGCTTCCATCTTCGTCCAAATGGCAAGAACTTCCAGGAACAAGCCCGAAGTCCATCACTATGTGTCTCCGTCTCACAGATGGCACAAGCGGTGCCTAGGTCTTCAATGAAACGGGCCCTCCACTCTCCTGTTTGGAGAGCCCCTGCCCGTGCATCAAATAAAAGACGACTTCCCCTGGTGTTGTCGTAAAAACTTTCTTTCCGAAGGATGCCCTTCTGTGCCCCGTACATCTGCGGCGAAGATTTTTAGGCCATCCTATTCCTCCAACATCGTGTCTCGTCCTTTTGCAAGAGCGTCCTTGCCTTCTTGTCATCGGCTTTAGCGTTGTCCTCCGGCTCCTTGCTGTCTCCATCAAAGTTTGTGTTGGGATGTGACAGAGATGTGCGAGCGTCCTTCTTGCTTTCCTCCATTTGGTGTTCCGATCCTTGTAGACCATATTGGTCCAGATCTTGTGGGACCACTTTGTCTGATACGTCTGGCTTGGGGGTCTCTCGTATCTTGTCTTCGCCTCGGTCTCCTTGGCTCCGATGCGCAACCAGCCGAGGTCTCCTTGGGTTGCTTCATCGGGGCTGTTGGAGGGAGCTCTGGGGGGCCACTTTTCTAGCCTTTCCCTGCCTTATCTTTGGAAAATTGTGTGTTTGACTCGATGCGAGCCACCCTGCTTTAGAAGATGCCTGGAACAACTGCCACCTTACGCAGGCTTCTCCACACTTCAGAATGGTTGAACTTTGAAGGCCCAAAGAGACTTGCTCGCAAGGATTCATTTTCCCTTGATAGCTCTTTTGCGGAGCTGTTCTTCGTGTTGTGCTAGAGAATTCGGCCCGGAGACACTTGAAGGCTTGCGCTGATGAGGCTTCAAAACCGAAACTTGCGTATCGTGACTGTGGCCGCTACTACCCAACCTCGTTGTCACACCACTTCTTCAATTCAATTCAATTAAATTTGTTTATTTACTCCCACCATACATATGGGTGACAGAGACAAAACAAAAGCTGCAGAAGTGCAGCTTACTGTAGAAGTTGCTGTTAAATTGCCAGTAAATACACAAAAATGACACCGATACAATTATTTTGTAAAATATCACCTCAGTAATAATTGTGTCAATATGAATTATACATTGCATATCTAAAAGAAAAAAACTTTTCCAGGAAAAACTAAACTTTTAAGTCCGGCAACAATGTGTTTTTGCCAAATGTTTATAAAAGTTCGGCAACACTTCGGCTTTGCCAGATCCTAAAATTCGGCAAAAGTTTGGCCCATCGGGCCCCGGCTCTGATCGGGATGTCCGGATATCTCGTTCATCTGTCGAGAGTCCAAGCTAGAGTCCTTGCATAGTCTGCATATGCCAACGTTGGTCTATGCCTACGATCTCGTTGGTCTATGCATCTATGGTGTTTGTGCTCTCGATTTTGACCTGCCTTCCAGAGATTTCGGCATGAACATGACATGAAGTGGCAGCGCCCTCCTGCGACGCAGCTGGTAGGATGCGAGCAGAAGACGTACTATGCTAAAGCATAGAGTGGCTATGTTAGTTCGCATCTATGCCGATTAAAAACTGTTTATTTATTAAAGAAACGTGCATCACGTTTTTGTCAGTGATCTCTAATGAATAACAGTGCCTCGAAGTTGCTTTTTATATTCCACTTCACAATGCTCAAAAACAAGCCATTACAGCTTGCGCAGCATGCGTCGGGGCTATTCACAGCCTCTGTTTTTATCGGATCTGTGGAAGCTGCTGTAGAAAAAGGTTTTGCATTCACCAGAGTAAATAAAATGCTGCCTTCTTAGATGTGCACGCGCGCACAGTTGTGTTGCAAAGCACCGCACACTTGTTTTAGACACATTGAGCTTGCCAATACCGACGCTTCTATCCAAGTGTGACTTGACAGTTGCTGACGAGCAAATGCTCGTCAGCAACTGATGCTCAGCTAACACGCTCAGCTCCTCCAGCATTGAATACGTGGCAGAGATGTTTGTCACATCGCGACTTCTGCTCAAAAGAAAAGCAGACATTTTCATAAATTCTTAAATTGTCGGACATGGCCCTGCAAATTCAGGCGATTGATTAATTTGTTCTATCCAATTTTTACTAAGAATTGTTAACAAATTTAAAATCGCTCACTGAGGAGCGCATCACGCATTATGCGCATTTGGGTTTGCAAGTTTAAACATACAAACTTTAGTAATTCATCGCAGGTGTTCAGGTATACCTCGATTTTTGGGACGCTGATGTGTCACCGACTTATTAGATTTAAGACTTCTATCTCGAGGGGGCCTCGCACATCTCGCGTCGACCGGGTGAATAAGCAGGGATTTAACTGAAACGACTCCGGAGGTCAGCCACCGCTTCCTGCCAGTTATTTTGAAGAAATGTTTTACGAAATTAAAAAAAGGAATAAACTTGGAACTAATAAGAGACCAGCTCTCACAGAACACATTGGAACTAACATAATACACGAGTCACTTTCATTGAAGTGTTTACTATAGATGCAAGGTTCTCGAATCTCGCTTTCCAAATTTCAATTTGACGAGACGTTCCTTTCTCAGTTTTATTTTGTCCCAATCATAGTTAAAAATACACCCCATTCGCCATGGTAAATGTAGTGGGTTTAAAGCGCTGGATATTCTATTTTTATCATCCAGCTTTTTGTACTGGGGTAGAGAACAGCACACCACCAGCCGAGCGCTTTGACACCTCAGCGCCAAAAGTGTTTTTTAGCATTACTACTCGTGCCACGGTTTCAAGCCTTGGTAAAATGTCCTGCTATAAATATCACTTCACCAAATAAATACAACGCGTGAAACTAGGCTTTGCCGCGCTTTACTCAAACAGTGCATGAAACGACCCGAGGGATCTAAGATCTGTGCGGACTGTCCCAGTCTGTCCTACCCGTGACGTCACAAACGATGATGATGATAGCTAGAGAAGCGCCCCCTTTACTTCACGCATGCCGCCAATAGGAGCCCAACATTGAGCTTACCCGAAGTGAGTTCGCCACTGCCCTGAACCTCTCCACAAATTAAATTTAGCTGCTTGCCTGCCTCTCCTCGAAGAAAACCCCAATCACCTTGAAAGTTCCCACTTCTGATGCATGCTGTGTACCCTTTCTGTATTATCTTCCACTCTGAGAAATGGGGCTGGTAAGTGCCTGGGGGCCTTTCAAGCGTTTCTGCTTGACATTCAAGGGAAACGAAGGAGGGGAAGGACGTCGAACGGCCCCCTGACGCGATTTGGCAAACAGTAGAGTCCTTCTCAGTAGTAGCCAAAAATAGTTGTTCGGGTCGCGCCCGTTCCTTTGCCTTTGCGCTGGTGTGAAAAAAAGGAAGCTCTCCCCAAAACGAAGTCATCTTGGATATCGTCAAGATGTGACTGTCGTCGACTGTGACTGTGTTATTTGAGATCTTTCTGAAAAAATTATTTTCAGATAATGCTGCATCGTGTGGTACATACAATATATTGTTCGAATGTTAACACTTGCTAAATTGTATGTCCTGTCCATCGGTAAAGACATTATTTGTGAGCGTGAAAATGCATACATTTCAGCTATCTTCTGTTGTAAATTATTTTCGACAGCTAAGCGCTTTGTCGTTTGACGCTCGGCTAACCGGGTGGTACCGTCAAATCTTATTGTAAAAGAAAAACGACAACTAACATTCCAGTCGCATTCGTTCTGTCGCGCGTGTAGTACAATGCTTTCTTACTGTCCTCAGGAAAATACATACACCATGGAACACAAAACACAACGGGGAAAAGACGAAAATTTAGCCACCAGCAGTGTTTGAATTTGCGCCTATCGAAATCACAGTCCACTCGGTTAGGGATTAGCAGGGACGCGGTGAGTCTAGCTCCAAACCCAGTGACTAGGCTCGAAAACAGTTTGTTGTCCCTGGGGTCGAGTGTTTCTTGGAAAGGTGTATACACCAACTCATGTTTACAAACAAACCGGAGCGCCCTTAGCGGACGCCACCGGCGCCGGCGCCGCGCACGCGCGATGTGGGTGTGGGCAAGAAGCTCGCCGTCGCCCATAAACAAACCTTTGAAATGCGATGTTGTCGGAGTCGGTGTGAGTCCCCCCGCCCTTTTTCGCGTTCGAATTGTTGATTCTACGTCTTCCTGGCGATGTCTGACTACTTCAGCAGCGTCAGCGAAATTACCGAGCACTCGTTACACCGCAAAAACTTCGCGTGAATATTGTGACATGTGGAGATTCATTCCGCGGGGACGCCGCAGTATGTACGCTAAAGCCGGATTCGCATGATGAGATTTCGCTCGCACTTTTCAGCCGCGACGCCGCTCGGGCTGCAAAAGCGTGAACCGTAGCTGAGATGGTCGACGTCGATACTGAAAATCGAAAGCAGAATCGGACATTAGGCATAACAAGTCGGTGATGGTCACTGGTAACAATGATCAACATCTCCTTGTATCTACTGTTTACATCGAGCCTGCTTACCAACCTTCAGACTTTAGTCTTTTGAGGCCTGCACTTACTTATCGCAAGTACCGTGCCAACATTTGGTCTACGGGCCGGCGTCGTCTACGAGAGCAGACGACAAGCAGAAACGCTTGAAAGAGCAGACGACAGTTCGAACGATCAGGCGGCCGCTTGAACTTGAAGACGCACTGAACGTAGTCCGCAGGTGGTCCGCACAACTTGACGGTTTTCTGGCGTTCATGTTGGAACAAAACAAATAAATCTGATTACCACAAGTATTCGTGAATTCAACCCAAAGTGCTTCCCGCCCAAGCAATTGTTGTCCGACGGCGTCTGCTTTTTTCCTTTTCACGGCACATATCCAGATTCTCGGACGAACCGAGCACGTGAAAACTGACATTCAAACCTTTCTCGACACTTTTGGTACGGCCCCAGTCGCGGCGTTTTGACGAGAAGGCAAGGTTTTTGTCTGGTTCCTTTCAAAACAACGCAGGAATACACGTCTGGCATGGGGACTTCTGCCCACAGCCCCAGACCGGAAGTGCGCCCGACGCGCCACCACCGCGCCGTGACGTCACAGAGTTGAGTTCGTGTGCTTGAACCGTATTCATCCGTCACGAATTTGGAAATTTGTCAAATTTGCCCAAACCAGCGTTCAGGGCCATAAGGCTATGGCAGGGTGCAGGGCCTGTTTCACATGCAACAAACAGGCACTTTTCTTATACTGTGTGATGACATTAGAGTTTTAGTCAATTGTGTTTTCGGGTCATGCTACATATGAAGCGGGAGCTCGCGTTGCCACTTCGATGCATATGCTCTGAAGCGCGCGCCGTAGTGGTAGCGGGCCTTTGGAAACGATCTACTAAAACCCCCTCGTAACTGGAACCGAATAGCTAGGTGATCTTTTCACACTAAGCTTCCGGAGGCCCTTCACACGCACAAACCATTGACAGACACTCCAATGATACTTCCTCGCACTTCTGTAAACTCTCCATCTCTTTGGGGGATCGGCGGCGTTAGCGCCTTGGCGCACCGCAGCTCAGAGAACGACACAGTGTGCCAGCGCGCACTGTGTAGCACATGGCCGCAGCATTTCGTCACGCTATGGCTTCGCGGCGCTGCATAAAGGCTTTTAGAGCGCAGCTCTTAGGCACCCGTTTCTGGATTGAACGGTGTCGCCATAACCGTGACGTCACGAGGGCCATGTGACGTCACGAGAATCACGTGACCCTCGGACGTGACAAAGGGGAGGAAGGAGGGGCATACCCTCCCCTCCTTTTCAAAAGCTGCGCTCTAATTCGGCGTTACAGGAGGTTGTAAACGTTTTTCTTTTTATTTCCTAGGGTATCCGCATATCAATCGAAGGCACGCAAGGCTCGGCGGCTTTATCTGGTCGTGACCTGCTCTCCTCGCGGGCCTCGTGGTTTCGAGTCGTCAGAAGGGTGGAAAGTTTGGCTAGTTGGTAGTTATTGATCCTGATTTGAAAACGCACAAAAGACGAGGACAGAGTGAGAAAACACGTACGATGGACAAGCGCTTACTCGCAACTGATATGTTTATTGAAACCTCAGAAAACGCAAAAAAAGCACTCCCACCCCCCAGATCGCTTCTGCGCACTGCACCTCCCGTGAACCTCGCCAAGAAAAACTTTTTGCAACTTTTTTAGAAACTAGTGCTGTAAGCTTCGAAAAGATATCCATCTCGCGATTAGTTGTCCCACAAAGATAAGGCCGAGGCCGCTTGCCTCAGTTCGTCGAAAGAGGTTAGATCTCTTTGGCTCATATGACAAATTCCAAATAAATGTCGCCAAAAATTCGGTTGAATTTATTAACTGTAACTCTGGAACAATGCATGACTTGGAGCAGATATGTCAGTTTAGACAAAAGAAAAATATTACAAACTGCAGCTTTTCCAAATATAGAAATGTACCTTAGATTCCACATATGTTAAAATTAGTTCTTTGAGTCCCACATGGACCTGGGATTGTCCATGGCGCTCAGTGGTTTCGCCTGGTTTGTTCGTTGACCATTGGATGTCCCCGTACATGGTTGGCGTTGTTCCCCACGTCCCACACCAAGATCCACTGCTTTTCTCCTTATTCACGGAGGCACCGGACACAGACCAATCTTCTGTAACACGTGACATTGCTGTTGTGATGCTTGGCTTGTCGGTGCAAATGAGGATCAAGCCTTATGCATACGCCAGGAGCTTTTTTACTTCACAGGCATGAAGACAAAAACCTTGTACGTTGGTATCATTGACGATGTCTCTGCAAAGAGGTTCTAGGTAAACATTGAATAGTAGCGGTGACATTGGGCAGCCCTGGCGTACCGATCGTTGAACCATGATGGACGTAGAAAGAGATCTGTTGATGAGTAGCTTCGTTGATATGTCCTTGTAACATGATGCCATTTTCAAGGATGTCGCCGATGTTTATGTGCTTCAGAAGAGAAAATAGGAGAGAATGGTCCACCCTATCGAAAGCTTTCGCACGATGCAGTTGCAATATAGCCGCTGTTTTAGGCGTACGTTCGCACCTCTCCAACATTATTCGAACGATGTGAAGATCGGTCTGTATATTTCTGCCCTTGATAGAACACGTTTGGTGATCTCCAGCAATTTGAATTATCACAGTATGGAGGCTAGTTGCTATCATTCGAGCGAGTATATTGTTTCGCTGTTGAGGAGGCTAATTGGTCTATAGCCTTCAACCTTTTGTAAGTTCTCATGGTCTTTTGATTTCAGAATGAGTATTGTGTAAGCCTTACGAAACGATAGAGGCAGAGTACACTCTGTATAAGATTCATTGAAAACGTGACAAAGAATAGGAATCAGTTTTTCTTTCCATTTCTTCTAAAACTTGCAGTCCCAGTCCGGGAGCTTTACGGCTTTTCATTGCGGTGATATTTTGTGTGATTTCGAGTGATGGCAATCTTGTTAATATTTCACGCAGTCGGGGGGCAGGGACACTGGTACTCTATGCAAATATGTCAGTGTAAATGCCTGCTCAATATCGTTGTCGTTTGACAATTCTTGGCCATTTTTCAGTATTAGTGGCACCAACGTTTTGTTCACGTATTCATATTCAGCACAAAGCTGTCTTTTTGTAGGTTTTTTTCCCTCAATTAGTTTTAGGGTGCGCGTCCTCACAGCAGCTCCCTCATAAAGTTTCTTGTCATGTTCTTCAATTTGTGTCTTTATATTTTTTTTATTTCTTTCTTATCCAGCCTTGGTTGGCTTTGGAGATTGTATAGGTATAAGAGGTTTTTGTTTAGGCATTTCTCTTCTATGTTTTCGTAATACCACTTTATTGAAGATGTCTCGATCGCAGGTTCTCGTATTTTTATCTTAAACAGTTCCCACTTTTGGCACCACCCAGTTTTAACTTGTCCAAAGCCATCTATTAAACGTTCTACTGCAGTCTTAAAGTCATAGTTTTTGAGTAGCTGTTTGTTCATTTTCGAGCATTCCCATGAAAGTGGCTTTTCTTTATTCGTTTGCTTACGACTATGACCCAGGGCAGGCCTTAGGGGTAGGCGACCTGAGCGGTCGCCCAGGGCGCCATCAAAAGGGGAACGCCGCCGCGCCCCCCTTTTGAACTTTTTTTTTTTCTGATTTGTTTGAAGATGGCGCTCGACAGGACGCTATATGCTCGATCGTCGTTCGTTTTTGGGACGCGGTTCTCGTCTGACAAAATGCTCGTGTTGGGCCATACTACGGTGGGCCATACCACCGTGGGTCATACTTACATGTTTACGAACAGCGTGACGTCGATAGCTGGGGGGGGGGGGGGGTGCACCACACTATGAAAAAATGGAGGAAAAAGGTAGCAACGGCGCGTCTTCCTTCCTTCTACTGACGCGCCCCCAAGCGGACACGAGAAACAGGAAGGAACGAAACGTTTTTCTCCTTCTCCACGCAGACGAGAGAAAGCTTTTGCCCTCCCGAGTCATCTTCTTTCAGTTTCGTTTTTCGAGCACGTCGCGCACGTTGTTTTATAAATGTTGAGTTGATTGAGCTTCAGCGGCAGCGAAGGCCGCCTGTAATTCCGTCTTTTAGTCCAAACGTGCAAAACATTTCGGTTGCATTGACGTTTTTATCATTAATTTTATCAAACGAGCAAACGAAGCCGCTAGAAACAGCGCAGTTCCGGAGCAGTGCCAGCAGCGCTACGTACACTGGGTAACATGGCCGTCTCTGGAATGCGGAACCTACGCGGAACTGCTGGGTGTATCACGGAGCGGCCAGGCTCTTTAAATCGACCGCAAAATTCGGTTTCTTAACCTATCGCGTTCCGATTTTGTACAGTGTTGGCCACAGGTGGTGAATTTTTTCTACAAAATTCGCAAAGAGCGAGCTTCCCTGAGGAAAAAGTAAAGAAAGAAAAAGGCTTAGCTCCTATGAAAAACGCAGCAAAGCCACCGGTTTTCAACCCATAGGGCGCCCTATGGTTTGAAGACCGGTGGCTTCGCTGCGTTTCCATAGGAGCTCAGCCTTTTTCTTCTTTTACTTTTTCCTCAGGTAAGCTCGCTCTTTGCGAATTTTATAAAAACATTTCACCACCTGTGGCACCGCTGTTCAAAATCGAAACGCGATAGGTTAAGAAACCGAATTTTGCTGGCCACTCCTTGATACACCCAGTACAGTAGCGGAACCACGCGGAACTGTGTCGGCGTTTTCGACGTTATGGAAATCGCAGGAATTGCGTCCAAGACAGGCAGGTTTTGCTGCCGGCTGCCTGGGTGCCTTCCGTGCTGAGTCACGGTTCTGTTTTCCCATGCCGAGTGCCAACCGGCAATCAACGTGGTTCTGTATTTCTGCGTGTCAGTAACATAGCAGCAACGTCGTGATGGCAGTGTTGTGGGTTGTGAACAGAAGACTGGAATTATCGCCGATGTGGCCGTGCACATGTGTTCGCGTATCAGTGGTGTAACAACAAGATGAGATGACGTAAACTGTCGGGCATTAATGCCGCTGGTCGGGCCGTGATCGGAGGGGGGCGGGGTGTCGCAGGTTGACATTCCACTTTAGATTAAAGAGTTTAAGACCACTTGAGGGATTAGGTGCAATCGATCGACGTGCGGATAGTCATGTTGGAACGCTGGCCTGAACAGTGAGCTCCTATCGTACAGTGGCCTATGTGACTAATGACGAATTCGCGCAGTGGCGTAGCCAGGATTTTATTTCGGGAGGGGTTCATCAACATTACTAGCCCTCCCTCCCCCTCCCTCCCTCCCCCCAATGACGAAACAGGGTGAACTCGGCGGTATGGACGCTCACGCAATGATTAGAGAGGCGCTGTTAAGATAGAACGGGTACAGCCGCATTGTCATTTTTCAAAACGGAGCAGGCTTCATTTACTGGAATACGGGCGTGGTGGCTCACTGTTCTGCTGTCGTCGTAGTTGCGGCCCACCAACTTTAAAAGCTTCCTCACAGCACACAACTTCCTCCGTTTTTTGAGGTACCACTGCATTACCAACGCGTGCCGGCCACATAAAACAAAAGGATAGCTATACTGTCATGAAAAATTATACAGAAACACAGAAACAATGGATAATTAGAGCAAGCGTTCATGCACAAACACTTGGCAATTTCCAAGCCGCCATTAAAGTAGCAGAGACAGCGGAAGTTGAAATTTAGGTGCCGCGAGTAACAAGTAAGCAACGTCACCGCTCTAACATTCCCCCTGGAAGCACGGAAAAGGATTTTAAGCGTGTCGTGTTCCTGCCTCTCGTCGATGACCTGATCACACAGATGGGAGATCTAAAAAGCACCGGCGTACGTTGCAAATACTTTCGTCGCTTCTACCTGCAAAGATCTTGGAAAGCGGGGCAGGTCTCAACGGTGAAGAGTTTTCGGAGCTCTATTCAAGCCTGTTTTTAATTCCTGAACTCCAATGTGATCTGCTCATATGGGCTGCCAAATGCAAGAGGGAGAAACGTAAAATGCCCGTCACGTGTGCGCTACAGGTGGTCGCCCTCTGTCTGGAGGAACTATTCCCAAACGCCCATCGTCTCCTGAAGGTCCTAGCGACTCTGCCCGTAACAAGGGCGGAAGCCGAGAGCTTGTTCTCTTCACTACGACGGTTGAAAGGATACCTGAGAGCGTCCACTTCGAATGAGCGACTGCTCGGTCTAGCGCTTTTGAATGTTCACCGCGACATTGAAGTTCAAGCGGAAGGCGTCCTGGATATTCTTTGCCGTGAACGCAGGCGACTGCATCTTAATGTGTAGGCGCTTGGCATAAATGAGAGGACCGAGAGAGCCTGTAAATTGCTTTCTGAAATAACTAGTGCACAGTAACCTTTTTATTCGCGGTAATTTCCGGCGTCCTAAAGAACGCTACTTCTTCAATGTGTTCGAGGCAAAAGAGGGTTGTACGGACTTCACGTGGAACGAGTTAAACTCTCTTTTAAATAGAAACCGTTCATCTATTTCAATTAATAAAATAGCGTGTAACAGTGTTGAACCAACCGGATGTTCTTTGGTGAACGCTTTTAGCGAGCATTTTGTGAATATTGGAAGCGAGATTGACTGTAAAGTCTCGTGTTTTTGATGATAATAGAAACAGCAGCTCGATTTTCTTAGAACCGGTTGTAGAACCTGAGGTCATTAATGTGATTTTAAAACTAAAGAATAGTGGAGATTTTCACGTGGTAGTTTACAAATGAAGCCTGTTAAATAAGTTATTCATTTATTAGCGGCAGTGCTAACGCATATATTTAATGTTTCTTTGGTTACTGGTGTGTTTCCTAAACGAATGCAAATAGTCAAAGTGACAGTACAACACAAAAAAGAGAGTGTAAACGATATGTGTATTACATACCGATTTCTATATTGCCAGTATTTTCTAAAGCACTTGAAAAGGAACTTCATACACGTCTAATGTTTCAACTAAGCATAACTTAATAACTGCTTCGCAGTTTGGTCGTATAAAGCATAAATCTACCGAGGCTGCCCTACTCGTCCATGAAGAATTCATCTTGCTAAATCTTGAAGAAAAACAATTGTTCTTGGAGCATTCATAGACTTCACAAAGGCTTTTGATTGCCTCAATCATGAAATTTTACTAGCAAAATTGGATACATATCGAATGCAATTACTTTATATGGATGGATATTCGTCAAGTTCGAAGCGTATTCTTACTGGTGTTCTACAGGGAAGTATATTAGGTCCTTTTTGTTTCAATATTTATGTTAATTATATTGTGAATATTAAGTCTGACGCACATTTATCAACTATGCCGACGACACTAGTTTGCTCTTAATCAGGCGTTACCTGTGTTAGCAATTAGGAGTCGTATTAATTCACTACAAATCAACGTCAAAGAAACACAAAAGCAGTGTCTTTTCGCCCAAAATATAAGCTAGTCACAATTAAAAGAGATGTCGTTTTGAACTCATCCAAAATAAAGATTGTAAACTCTTTCAAGCTCCTAGGTGTCATTTTTATTGAGAATATGTGATGTGATAGTCTTGTCAACTACCTTATTTCTTAGCTGTTCCAAGTAGTAGGTGTGATAAACCGCCACCGGTACATGTTACCAGCAAAGGTGAAATTATTAATATACAATTTGTTATTTTACTTCAACATAAACTATTGTAATTTAGTCGGGGGTATTACAACGTCAACGGATCTAGAAAAAACACATTTGTTACAACAACAATAAAACGTTAAGGGCTTAAGACGTTTCATTTGACTTCCACACAGCCAGTTTATTTAAGAAGTTTCGCCTTATCAATATACATACTCTACTTAGCTATAGACGTGTGACTAATCTAAGACTAGAACAAATTAGGGGTATAAAGTTTTTTTATAAACCTTGGACAGCTCTCTGAAAATATTCACGCGTGTTCTACCCGTCGTGCGGAATGTGGGAGGTTGTCACTGCAAGAACGAACTATGGCACACAAATGCTTATACATACTACCCCGAAAATACTTAACCTACTTGAAGATAAAAGATTGGAATTCAGTACATTGTCTCTTAGAGAAATTTGACTAATTTTCTCCACAAATAAATCTGTGTATGAGCTAAACTTTTGGGGTCTCATAACTTCTGTCTGCAAATAGGTCACTTTCCTGTAATAGCCGATGTTTTGTTAAATTGTGGGAATCAAGATTTATGAATTTCCGTTCACTTGTCAAGGACTTGTCAAGCTGTGCCAGACAGCTTATTTCCTTGATCGCCACCATCAATGTAAGATGGAAATAAACTCTTCATTAATAATTTTAGTCGAAAGCTCGTACTTCTGATCAGTACTCAAGGTGTGCGTGAGCGCAGCTCCAACCGTTACTTACAGTGCAGTTGTTTTTACAATTTATTTATTATTACTCACATCACTGACGTTTTATATTATCACCATGCGTTCGTTTTGTTATGTTCGCTTTGGTTTGATTGAATTGTGTATATTAGTGAGGATAGTTTGTTATACTTGGCCTTGAAATTGCCATCCTTCACCAGTGTTTCGAAATACCCCTTCTTTATATGTCTGAGATCAAGTTCCGCATCCCATCAAGTAAACATGAATAAAGGAATACTGCATATTTTATTAATTTGAGCATTTTCTACCCCACAAACACTTTTCTTGAAAGCATATAAGTTGGAGCAAAGGGGAACCGCGCTCCCCCTTTGCCCCATGCCCCGTGCAAAACCGACTGCGTGTACAGGGGCGCCAGCGGGGGGAGTAGGTTTGGCATTTGGGGGGGGGGGTTTCGACCCCCCAAACCCCCTCTCTGCCTACGCCATTGCGTGGTTCTTTCTGCGCGCTCTCGAGCGCGGGTGGTTGAAAGAGAGCGCTGTCTCCTGATCGGGTGGTTCATTCCGAGGGCGCCTCTCCCTCAGCGCTCTCTGGCACTCCGTCTGTGGCCGTCGGAGTGCGGAGCGGCGCAGGCGTCAGGTGGTACTTGGACGGGGATCACGTGGTTTTGTTGACGATGGTCGGCCCGGCAGTGATCTGGTGGTGTGCGGGGTACGGCATGACGGCGATTGATCTGTGGTTCTACAAAGTGCTTGTGCATTCGACGGTGCGAGGATTACAACGGACGGGACGACATTCGTTTGCGACCGTAACAGCAAAAGTCGACGTGTGAAGGGTTCCTAGTGCTTTCACGAGACCGTTCATCTCACGGCGGTGAATCCGCTAAGCCTAACCGACGACGAAACGGCTCGCGGAGCTCGCCGCTGTTACCGGGTTTTGTGGTCGCTTCAAGAAATTTTCAGGTTTGGTAAAAGTGCATTCAAAGGTTTGTGTTGTAAAAAAATTAAAGGGAGAGCCGAATATAATGCACTGCGATTTGTGTCACATTGCGATGCTTGCACGATATTTCGCCGTGAGAGCAGCGCATTCACTGTCGAAAACGCGATGGGTTGACAAATGTTTCCAAGCATTGGCTTTCGTTCCGTTCTGCAAAAATCAAATCGCATACTGCTGTTTTCTTTTTTTTTTTTTTACATGCCAATGCGTAAAACAATTCACGTCACAACCGTTATTTCATCACGTTGCGAGCGTAAACGCTGTAGCTATGGAAGTGTATATTCTGCCGGCAGCCGGCAGAATATCCCGGGAAAAAAAGTGCCGGCAGTTGTGCCCCATTGGGTCTCGTATAAAACGAATTATGAACACGGCTATCCGAAGGTGCAGAGTAGCTCAGTGGTAAGGTGCTTGCCTCATACGCAGCAGGACCCTGGTTCGAACTTCGTTCCACCGCTTCCTCTCTTTTTTTTTTTTTTCTTCTTTTTTTTTGGTTAAAACTTTGTTTTGTTTTGTAGAGGCATTTGGCGATATTTACGACATATCTTTTTTTTTTTTAGGATTAACATTGAAAAAAAAAAAATAGTAAAGAAATAAAACGAATGTTGTCGACGAAACTTCGCTATGGACTCCGGCGGCCCAGCGGGGCTTGGGCCGCCGGCGGGCCGCCGCGATGCGGCGTGTACTGGTAGGCCATTTGGGTCAACATTTTTCTAATGAGCAGCCGCAGACTGTCGCCGCGAAGCGGCGTGAACGCAGGCGGGGGGATGTAACGAGCTCCCCAGTGATACACGCGCCGTCCGAAACTGCCGGCATTGTTTTCCCCGGGCTATTTTGCCGGCTGCCGGCAAAATAGTCTCGTCCTTGTTTTTAATGCATTACCAATGTCAAGAAATTTTAATTCCGTGATTGGTCCGAGAATCTGGGAGTGCTCTGAAGCCAGCAGTTGTAATCGGCTGAAAAGGATCCCGAGTAGCTCTGGCGGCGAGGAAGGGGCGCTCTGCTGAATCGAGGTCAGAGGCGAGAGGCGACCACCCGAATTCACCATCCTCGCCGAGAGCGATTGCGCTCTGGGGAAAGGACTGAACAGTACAAAATAATGACGGAAAGTAAGTATATTTACAGTGTGGAATTTTAGCATTAAAAAAGAATAGTAGGTAAAATCGAAAAAAAAGCTACCCTTTATTTTGCTGTTTAAATATACTACGGTTCCTCGAGAAACTGCCCTTTAAGTGGCGCGCTGGGATGAGCGCCAGAAGTTTCGAGCTCGCCACGGCGTAGAAAAAAAAAAAAAATTTTTACGCATTTTTGTTTTGCCAGGATCAGCCTCTCCAATTCAAAGGAACGCCTACCCGCTTGCACGTCCGCTCACTGCAGCACGTTTCGTTGGCATTAAAAACCGGTGAAACAGTAGCGATTTCTATTATTGCGTATACGAGCCAACACAAACACAGTGTGCTTGTGTTAACGTTGCGTGTTTCACACTGCCCGTGGCTCAAAATTGCGGTCTTTGATTGGTGCATGGCGACAGTGCACATACGCAGCGGGCTGGATGCAACTCTAACGCAAACGCACGGCGCTTTCCTCTGCTTTTATATGCAATACCTACCGGCTGCAGGACCACATTGGGACCGAGGAGAGTGTTGTCTGCATTGAGAAATGACATTTCGCGAGCTGCCGTGCCCGCTGAGCGGGAGAACCGGGAGACCCTCACTAGAGCGCTTCGCGTTTCCGCCGCGAGAGGGCAAGCAATGAGCTGGAGACGCGAACACTCCGCGGTGGGCGCTCTCGATGGACGAACCAATCAGCCGCAACGTACCTTTTGAGCACCCGCGCAATGGACATCTGTTTTGGGCTGCTGTGCTTATTCAAAGAGACATGGCCCACCCCACATTTTTTTTTTATGAATTGCATGTGGCAGGGGGGTGGGCGATGACGCGGGATATTACCGTAGACACAATTTCAGGTAGACTCCCATGCAACTCTGCCTCGTGAATAATAAAACCCGCAGTCCAGACTATGAACGGCTAGTTTTAAGAACATAAATACATTCAGATTCGTCTCGTTATTACAAACACAAAAGGGCACACTATTAAAAAAAAAAAAAAAAAAAAAGCTCAGTAGAGACTTTGGATTCCAGACTGTCACTGTTCCGGCACTTTGAAGGTTGCATTCGTGGTAGCTACTTTGTCAATGACGACGAGCCGAGACTAAATATTTGTGATGACTTTAAGAGATATAGCGATTCTTTTACTGGGTTTTCATACAGCGCCTTGTTTGCAGAAGTTTACAACAAAATAAGAAAACTTTGCAGAGAATGTTCAAAACTGTTTTTATTTAACTCACATTTTATGATCTGATCCTTGAAAATAAATATGAGGCATTATACTTACTAACTTTGATATAACTAATTTACCAAGTACTAGTTGTCTTGTATACATAGTTTTCACGGACGTCACAGCCGGGGCTTATGGGATATGTCAGCGCCATTGCCAGGTACTGACAGAGTTTCGGTTTCGGGATCGGCGCCGGCAACGTTGGCCGATGCTGCGTTGGCTGCGTCGCTACGGCGTTTGCGGCGCACACAGTGCACGTTTCTTTCTTCTGGTGTGCGGTCGCGGTCGCAGCGGTGCAGTCATGCTGATGTTCGCGATGTTCGGCTGCCGAAACAGAAGCAAGTCTTCTGCACAGCAGAGTAACACAGAGCCAAATGTAGGGCTGCACCGTGGCCAAAGCTGATAACGCGACAGTGTGAGCGTCAGTGGCGTCACAAGGGGAGTGCGGGGGGGGGGGGGGGTTGTAGCCGCGGGCTACCGCCCCGGGTGCCGCTGACCCTAGTGACGCCACTGGTGAGCGTACAAAGCTGCTGTCCGAGAAACGCCGAAGCCTCTGGCTTGCTCGGAAGCATCGGAAATGTCCGTGTCTGCGGTCGTCACTTCTTTATCGGTAAGAAATACGTTGCTCAACTGTACGTGGATTGCTGGATGCTCCTGTTCGCACCCTTTGCGCATTGCCATAGCGGCCGCGGGGCAGTGTTTGGTGTCTGAGCGTCACGCTGCAGGGATCTGCTTTTACCTTTCTCGCAGCGTTTCTGTAATTGTGTAGTGTTTGTGGCACACTTGTGTCGATGATGTTGCGGCGGGGGCGCCGAGTTTACCCAGCTAAGATGCTGCAAATTTTAATGCGGCCAGTACGGGCACATCTCTTCGTTTGCAGGCAAACCTCCGGCTCTTCGGCTCTCATGAAGACGCTTGTTTTATTGTCTGTCAACTGGCCTCGCTCAGCACGACGATACGCTTCGATGGGAGACGCATCGTTGTCGGGCTCTTCACCCATCCAGTCTTGAAATAGTTGTGGGCATTCAGGGCCGTGAAGGCCTCAACCTGTTGCAGCGACAAGTAGTTCGTCCACTAAACCAGGTAGCTAATTATGTCCACATGCGTCGGTGGCTGGCTGCACGTCCGCATCTGGAACGGTGTCCGCGCTGACGCGTAGCGTGTACGGATCGACACCGTCGCACATCTTCACTTTAGACTCATATCGCGCCCGTGTGGGGCTCACAAGCTCTTCGAAATAAGAAGGGCAGAACTAATGGCGAATGGCTTTCGCCATCGCGCTGTACGGGCGATATAAATTCCGTGGCGAAGTAGCACTCGAGCGGCGCACATGCTGCGGCGGCAGCGTCCGCGTCTGCTTCTCAGTACCTGGCGATGGCGGCCGGCGGGCGGAAGTAGAGGAAGTGACGTCACGTGGGAACTACTCACGTTGTTTTAATCATAATCTTTGCTAGTTTTTCACGTTGAATAAAAATGTCTCTTGTATAACTTGTTTTCTCACTCACTCCGCTTTAACCCCTTCCGTTTGCTAGTTTTCCACATTGAAAAAAAAAAGTGCCGAGTGCCAAGGTAGGATTGTTTGCTTCCTACTACGACGTTTCGCGCTGTTTCTCGCCGGCCAAGTCTGCGTTTGAATTGCAGGGAGATTTCACCACAAATTTGCCATCCCTTTAATGAATATTTCCGCGTTAAAGTGCCAGTGTGGTTCGGCGTCGATTTATTTGATAATCATGAACTACGAACACCAGAAAAAATGGTTGACACAGCGGCTTGAAGCGACAAATTTTGCCACGACTGCTTATATCATATCCGACACCTGTCTCTAAAAAATATGGCACACGAGAGCAATTAGAATAGATTCCTCAAATGGCTCCGGGAGTTTTCTCTCAGACAAGCACATCGTGCTGAGAATAGACCGGCTTCGAATCCGTGTTTACCTCGGTGAACGTTTTAGAATCTGGTCGAGTCTTCGAATCTAGGTGTATCGGACTGTCGACACGCCCTATCACTTATTTCTGTAAAGGAAACAGCCAAGAACTGGCCGAAAAACAATCCCCACACAACAACACTATATGGCTCCTTCGGAGCAGAGTAGCGCAATCTAGAGTGCCATCTCTCGGTGACAAGCGGCGAACGCCCGGAGGTTCCAACTCCGGTCACAAATGCATGGAGAACGCGAGAAAATCGTTTTTCTTCAATATTTTGGGGATTTACGGAACAACAATAGTTTTCGACATAATAAAGGAACATTTCACATTAATTTGCGCTAAATTGTGTGCCATGTAGGAACGCAAATGCTTTTAAAAACCGCCGGAGCGGCATCATGCAGCGGACGACGAGGCGGCGTCATACCGTTCACATACTGGCACAAAACGAAGAACAGCTCCGTAAAAAAGCAATAAATGGAAAATGGATCCTTACAAGGAAGTCTATTTGGGCCTTCAACTGTTTGTAAGTGTTGAGAAGCCTGTGGAAGATGGCAGTCATTCCAAGCATCACTTACGGGAATGGGGCGACTTGCATCGAGTCAAACACGCATAATTTTCTAAAGACAAGGCAGCAAGAGGCGGGAAGAATGGCTGCTGGAGCTCCCTCCAATGGCTCCGACGAAGATTTCAAAGAGACGTTGGCTGGTCGAACATCGAGGCCAAGGAGACAGTGGCAAAGACCTGCTACGAGAGGCGCCCGGGACAGATGGATCAGACAAGGTGGACGACAAGATCTGGACCTACATGGTCTACAGGGACTGGAACATCAAGCAGTGGAAAAGAACAAGGACGCTCGCACGTCACTGTCACATCCCAACACAAACTGGATGAACTCGCGCAAGAGGAAGAGACACGACGCTAGAGGAATAAGATGGCCTAGAAATCATCGCCATGGATGCACGGGGTACAAAAGGACACAATTTAGAGTTTTTACGACAACACCGGGGGAAGCAGTTTCTTGTTCAGTGCATGGGCAGCGACTCCGAAGACGGCAGTGGAGGGCCCACTTCACCAAAGACCTAGAGACTGCTTGCGCCAGCTGTGGCGGGGAGGCACATAAAGATGGATTGCCAAGGTATAAGGCCGGGGCCAGAAACGGACTTGTTCCTGGAGGCTATTACCATTGGGACAGGGGTCGAAGCCACATAGACTTGGCAGATGCAGCACAAGAACAGACCATTATAGCAAGAAGTATATGATCTATAATGTGTCCCCAACAAAAAAATGTAGCGTTTTTTGACTGCAACAATAAACTCGATTGTCAAACGCTCATTCAACGCCCAAGTGTAGCGCTAGCAGTCTGAACTAGAGGCCACAGTTTCAGAACTAACAACCATCTCATTTAAAAGTTATAAGTGATTTTCTAAAAATTTCAATGGGAAAATGCGGCCCATTTAAACTCGTTTCAGGTGACTGGTGCCATTCAGCTTCGAGGACTTTATTGACTGCCATTTTTTGATATAAACTTCACAAATTCGCTTATAACTTTTCAATCAGATATCAGTTAGTTCGGAAACTTTTGCATCTGGTTCGAACCACTAAGATATCATTTAGGTGGACAATGAGCGTTCCCCTATGCATAGTTTACTTTCGTGATAAAAAAAAATGTTCAACTTTTTTTTTTTTGTAGTGGGGGACAAAGCATGGATTCTATTCACCCGAAAAAAAAAAAAGAATGGCCACCACACTTCAATCCAAACCTACGTGCTGCGGTATGCACATCCACTCAGCCGTCAATTTCATGACTACGAAACTGCCACAGTGAGGTCTTAGCATAGCACACCATGGCAAAATAAGAACTTTCCAGACAGCTGCTCTGCCAACGGCATTCCTTCAGCTAAGATATGCTAATGGCTGGAAAACAACACTCTAACACTGGAAGCTCGAACTGTCTAGCTTTATTTGTGAGGAGCACCGATACAGAAGTCTGATTACACATTTATCATTCTAGACAAACGAGAGTAAGAAAAAATATCCACAATCAAGATATATACAAATGCATTACACAATGCAGTACTAAGCACACATTGACCAACAATACCCAGGATGCAGTAAACGAAGCAATATAATGGACGTGTTAGTACATGAAAATTACGGTTCGAGAATTCCGACATACAGATACACAGAAATGAACTATCAAGAACCAGAATACATAGCAATGGAACATTTAGACCACTTAAACACAAGAGCGATATCTTAAAGCAGGTGTCATGACTATGAAGATTCCAGTGCAGGGACGGAAGCAAGAACTCTTCGAATATGATCGAGTTCAAGTCAGTTCAGCTCTCTACCTCGCTCTTCAAACCAGCATTGAACACGCATTATGGAGCATTAAAAATTGGCATGTTGTCAATTGTAAACCAGCTTGGTAGTGTGGGAATACGCCTATACTAGGGGGACAGCTTTTCTTGGCCTTTCGGAGAAGACAGCTCATGTGCAAGTTCCATCAGTGCTTAAAATTGGAGAAGTCATAAGTGCCAGTGCCTTTGACTGCATTGCCTCAAAAAGTTGTCCCCGAGTATAGCAAGGTTCAAATTGGGAGCACGAATTACTGCAGCACTCACACACATACTCAAAAATCCGCCCCCAGCCAAGTTGATTGCTAAAATGGAAAGGCAAGCTACAGGACGTAAAAATTAAAACCTAAAAAATTACTCCGTGTGATGATGTTCATGCCGAATGGACAAAAAAAGGAAGACGACGCAAGAGGCACGAAAAGGAACGGCACGAGAGATTCGAGGTGGGACAGCCAGCGACGGACAGCCAGGCCAAGGCGCTCGGGTAAACGGCCTGAACAAGGACTGGGTTGCAAGTCGCTGGTAACCATGAACCCGCCGGATCAAGTCTCCAAGGCAGCGGACCATAGAAACCTCCGTTCGGGGAAAGCCCGAGAGTCGCCGACACATCCGCCCAGTAACTCGAGCTTCGTTTGAACTGAAGTAGTACGAGCAACCCAGGACACCCGACATTGCACCGTGAGCCTCCAAACTTCATTCTCTCTTTGGCACACAGGAACTCGAAGACTGAGGTTTAAAGAGTAACACCCCCACCGGAAGAAACCAAACTGAACACTGTCGCTTCTGCTGTAAATATTTTGTTTTTTTTTAGTCGTATTTTATGTGTTATCTTAGCTTCTTTTCTACATTTACAAATTGCTGAAATTCGATTTGGTCTCGCCTTTGATTATCTTATCATCTTAATTTAACACGAACGAACGAACCTCGTGACAAGACATCCGGGACATTGTCCGGGAGGAGCTTCAAAGGCTTCTCCCCACTGCTGAGCACCTGGTTTTGCTTTCATTCGCCGGAGTCGCATGCGACGAGGTCCAGCGAGCATTGCAGCCGGAAGTTCCTGTCAACGTGGCCGCCCCGGAGTATCCGACGTTGACCAACGTCGCCATGATCCGACGATTTCCACCGGTTGCCCGCCAGTACCCTGCGCCTTCACGACGCGACACGCCTGTATCCCAGTATGCGGACGCCAGTTAATTGTAGCAAGGCTCTTTAGGGTTAAATATAGACAAGATACACATATCCTTCGTTTTTCTTAAAACATGTCTTTACAAAAGAAATTAAGAGTTCATATGCTTATACTAAAAGAAAACTTAGTTAAAGAAATGAAAGAAAGGGGAACGCAAGAGTCACCATGTCTTGGAACAACCATTCGCAACAGCGGGTCTCGTGTCTGGAGCTGTCGCTGCCAGGGCACAGTTGTGGCTGACAGTGAGGAGCGGGAGCGGTTGGCTTCCGTCGATGACCCAGGAGTCACCGTGCCATGTGCTCTCGCAGTAAGAAACCGGACAGCGTAGATTCCTATGCACTGCCCTTGCTGGGAAAAGGCTGCTGGTCAGACCGCAGGAGCGAGCCGCCGATTGCTCCGGCCGATGGTGTCTTTCCGACCCAGCACGTTCTCGCACGCTCTCTGTGCACGCAGTCCCCATCTCTTCTCTTCTTCGTCGTCTTCCCTTGTCCCTCCGAGCCGATCCATGGGTTGACCCACCCTTCTTTTTTTGCACACTGAGTCACATCATCACACTCCACACTACAGTACCAGGTTTGCAAAAGCAAAAAAAAAACCAGTATGAGAATTGAAACTGACAGACATTTTTTTAGATAATCAAACGAAACTTCAGTCACACTTTTATTTTCTGCAAGTGCCTATCTTTTATATAGACAAGAGTAAAAACAAACATATTAAACAACACCTCAAATGAGCTACACTAACCTATTTCAATCTATTGAAAAAGTTAAAGGTTTGTCATTACATTGACCAACCTCTCGATCACTTCTGGCAAGGAATTTCTCCCTACTCCTCAACACATTTGTGTGATTACAAACAGTAGCATTCAGATGAAAGCCTTGTGAGGAATGCAAGAGTTTGGCTACGAATGCACAATCAATGTGGTAACCATACTTGAATACAACTAACCGTTCTGAGAAGTCGACAGTTCAAAAGTTCACTCTTTGCCACCTGATTAATGCAATCACCATTAGGTTCGTCATTCAGTGCTTTGGCACATGCCACACGAGGCAGAGGCATTAAAAATGTACAGGAACATTTCTGTCATTTGTAAGGCACTGCATTCCTGTCATTTTAGGGCACTGCATGCATTTATGTATTTCAACTGAAATGGTGTATATTTCTGCATGAGTGAAATGATTCCACATGTTATAAAGTATGGAAGGCTAAACTTGCAGCTGATTCATAAATCTTTCGGTTTAAGTGCACTTGATTGTGGCGGATCAAATTGTGTCATTTGGCCAGACGAGAATTCGAAGCAAAGGTTGGGGACAAAGCTTGTATTTGTATATCTTTTCACCTGCGAGTGTTTTGGTGTGGTTCATAAAATTGCAATTCCACACAGCCCGCACTATAAGGTTTTCACAGCCGTGTGTTTTTTCATGGTGGATCAGATCGGAATGATCCAAGGCTTGGGGACACAGCTTACATTTGTATGGCTTTTCACCTGTGTGCAAGATTGTGTATGAGCAAATCAGAATTCTCAGAAAAGGCTTGGGGCACAGCTTGCACTTAAATGACTTTCCACCAGAGCATTTGATTATGGCTTCTAAGATGAGAATTTTGAGCGAAGGCTCAAGGTCAAGGTCTAAGCTTTCGTTTGTATAGATTCTGACTTGTGTGCTCAATTGTATTTTATCAGATTACTACTTTGAGCAAAGGTTTGGATGCAAAGCTAGCACTTAAGGGGCTTTTCACCCGAGTGTGTTCGATTACGGCAGATGAGATTAAAATTCTGAGAAAAGGCTTGGAGGCATAGCTTGCACTCAAATGGCTTTTCACCTCAGTGTGTTCGATTATGGCTCGGGTGCTCAGCTCGGGCCATAACCATAGCTTGCACTTAAATGTCTTTTCACCTCAGAGTGGTTGATTATGGCAGGTCAGACTGGTTTTCTTAGAAAAGACTTGGGGCACACCTTGCACTTAAATGGCTTTTCACCAGTGTTAGATTATGCGTTCTTAAATTACAATTCTGAGAAAAGGCTTGGGGGAACAGCTTGCACTTAAATGGCTTTTCACCAGTGTGTTTGAATATGCCAGATTAAATCACCATTCCGAGAAAATGCTCAGGGGTACAGTTGCTCTTAGATGGCTTTTCACCCGTGTGTGTTTGATTATGGCGAATGAGATCGCTATTCTGAGAAAAGGCTTGGGGGCAGAGCTTGCACTTAAATGGCTTTTCACCAGTGTGTGTCAAATTATGCCTTGTTAGATGAGAATTCTGAGAAAAGGCTTGAGGGCATAGCTTGCACTTAAATGGCTTTTCACCCGAGTGTGCTCTATTATGGCGTATCAAACTGCTTTTCACAGAAAAGGCTTGGGGGCACAGCTTGCACTTAAATGGCTTTTCACCTGAGTGTGTTCGATTATGACGGATCAGAGCGCTAATTTGAGAAAAGGCTTGGGGGCACAGCTTGCACTTAAATGGCTTTTCACCAGTGTGTGTTCGAATATGGCAGATCAAATCACCATTCCGAGAAAATGCTCGGAGGCACAGCTTGCACTTAAATTGCTTTTCACCCGTGTGTGTTTGATTATGGCAAATGAGATCGCTATTCTGAGGAAAGGATTGGGGGCAAAGCTTGCACTTAAATGGCTTTTCACCAGTGTGTGTCAAATTATGCCTTGTTAGATGAGAATTCTGAGAAAAGGCTCGGGAACATAGCTTGCACTTAAATGGTTTTTCACCGGAGTGTGTTCGATTATGGCGCATCAGACCCTTTTTCACAGAAAAGGCTTGGGGGCAGAGCTTGCACTTAAATGGTTTTTCATCAGTGTGTGTTCGAATATGGCAGATCAAATCGCCATTCCGAGAAAAGGCTCGGGGGCACACCTTGCACTTAAATGTCTTTTCACCAGAGTGTGTTAGATTATGCTTTAAATAAGAATTCTGAACGAAGGCTTGGGGGCACAGCTTGCACTTAAATGGCTCGTCACCTGAGTGTGCTCGATTATGGCAGATCAGATTGCCATTCTGAGAAAGGGCTCGGGGGCACAACTTGCACTTGAATAACCTATCACTTTTCTGCATTTGAGTGTTGCTGAGCCCTTGAGATCTTGAGGAAGGTGACATGAAAGGGTGCTGGTACTTGTATTGTTCATCACCATGGGCAACCAGGTGGCTCACAATTCCATGCTGATCCCTGCTGACATAGGTGCAGGAACAGCACTTGAACCAGATGTCTTCAGTGGCTTTCAATGGGCAGCTGGTCTCTCCCAAATGTGCAGCTCCTCCTCCTACAAAGCCTCATATGCATTAGGACACACTAGGAAATCACAGCAAAGCTAGCCACACGTTTTAGAAATAAGCAGTCATTATTGTAGCTCTGCATCAGCTGAGTGGTTGAATTTCATTTTTTTTTTCTTTTTTACTTCACTTCAAAGAAGCACTGAAATAAAGTTGGCTCTGTAAACTTTTTTTATTAGTGTGTTAGAGATAAACCTCTTTAAAGGGACACCGGCAAGGTCTTTAGTTGTACATGACATATGAGAGCCCAACTACCCAGAACACAATTTGCAGTTCGAAATTCGGCTTCTTTCCACCCAAAAACCGCCGATCAAAAACTGGCCGGTTTGAGTCTCACTCACTCTTGTTTCCGAGGTCACGGGCCATTTTCTAAGGTTTAGACACAACCACTAAATTTAATCGAAGTCGTTGGTCCATGAAGGCACACACTCAATATTAAAATAGAAAAAAATGAAACCATTTTTTGTGGCTTCTAAAAAGCTGCAAATACATTGATTGAAAAAAAAAGTTGCACAGAACCGGAAGAATTCTGTGCGTGCGTCGTTTCGCATATCGTGGGATTCGCGGGGACAACGACAGCAGACGACGGGCGTGGGACCTCTACTTCAGAACTGACGTTCGCAGTACTGCAAATTCTGTCTGCCTTTGAAAGAGAAATTTGGGACCTATCAAAAGAATTGGTATTCATCCCGTACGACACGCCCGACCACCAAGCCGATTTGCATAAAGACGTCGCCGAGCCATTGCTCCCTTCTCGTGGCTGAAGACATCGCTCGCACAAACAACAAGCACGAAGTGTGTACTTCAAGTTGAATATGCACGCTTACGATTTCTTTACTAGGTGCGAATGTCGCCAATGCATGGTGCTTCCCGACTTCGACCCGGGAGTGCTTTTGCTGGAGGAAAATCGGCAGCAAACTTTCCAACTTACAATTGACCGTCTGCATTACTACTAACGATAGAGATTCCCCAGTAGCTCAGTGGAAAGATGTCCGCCTCACACGCGGCGGGACCGGGCTCAATCCCCAGTGTAGGCGTACCGTTTTCTTTCTTTTCTTTTTCAAACATTTTGTAATATTTACATTTCTTTTTTTTGCAATTATAACTAAAAAAACACAAAAAAATGTTGTGGACGAAACTTCGCTGAACTAAATGGTATGGGATTTCCTTTTTGACACCTGCAAACTCAATGTAATCACTTTCCAAAAAATGCAAGGAGCATATAAATCGGGCAGCGTCCGCTTTCCAAGGTGCCCGTAAATGTTCTACAGGAATCGCAGCCAGTCATTGGTCCATATCCCGCTGATCTTTCGGAAACTTGTGCAGACTCTGCCGCACATTGCCACTTTTATCGGACGCAGGACATGTAAGCCAGCACTTCACGCAACATCTTGAGGTATTCGTTTCGGAGCCGATCACGGAAATTCACCACGGGCACTCACTACTAATCTCCAGCTCCTCAATGTACAAAGAAGTCATCTTGAAGTACAGAACAGCGAGTGGAACAAACATAACTGCAAAGGAGTCGCACGGCAAACAGTTCCCGCCACGCATGTCGTCTGCTGTGCACAGAGAGAAAAAAAATTGGAGGAAAAACAAAAAAGCACACGGTCGGGTGTAGTTACGTGACTTCCACCACTCACTCTCTCCTCTCCACTTCTCCGACCTGCGTGCGCAGGTTTCTATTTCAAGCAGTTGCGTTTTTTGGCTTAATGAAAATATATGTGACTCTGCAGCAAACTATTAATTGGGTAGTCCTCCCATACCATAATAAATCGCCTGGCAAAAGATGAAAAAAAAATTGGGGGCGTGTCAGTGTCCCTTTAAATGGGCCATAAAAATTTTTGGGTCGGGATAATTAAATTTAGAATGGCATTTTACTAGAGCATGTGATTTCATAGGCAGAAAAAGCAGAAAGTCAAAAGCCTGCTTTTTGGTACAAAAATCTGAAAACATAGTGAACTCTTTTGTACCTCCCATCCTTCGACAGATCTCCGCCTTTTCACTGCGATACATCCCCGGTACCCAAAACATGTCACCCAGACCCAAAGCATGTCACACGATTCCCTACCTGACTATATTCCATTAATCCCTAAGCAATTGGTCACCAAAACGTACACCAGTGATGTGATTGGCCTAAGCCATTTTGGAGCACCTTTCGGAGCAGCCAAAACAGTGTTTGGAGCAGCAAATTTTGCCTGTGGAGCAACCAAAACAGTGTTTCGGAGAAGAAAAAGCGGCTTTTGGAGTAGTCAAGACAGTGTTTCGGAGCAGCAAAAGTGGCTTTTGGAGCAGATATCCTCAGAAAAATAAAAATATTTGCTTTACGTGCTGTACAAACCAAAGGCACTTTGTGTTGTGTAGTGTTTTGATGTGACGTGTTGTGATGAAACTCGCTGCTACTGTTTTTACTGCTGAGACGTCCCACAAGTATACAGTGCTGTAGGCATTGCCGAGCAATTCTGAAGAAACAGCTTGCCACCATTTTAGTGGTTTCAGACGGGCCACATTTTCGTCGAAAGTAAGCAAACGTAAAACAATAGATTGCATGCATCCCGGCTGGTGCCTCTGTCATGCAATCACGTTCGCATGCACGTGAGGGCGACTTCGGCAGGCTTGCAGTTGCGCGTGCTTCATTGCGCGAGTGGAGGCAACGGCTGTTCGATCGAAATGGAAACCATGCCACTCCACTCCTCCGCTAACTGATTGCCAAAATTGTATGCAAAATGTAACTGTCGAGCATATGACAATAAACAGTCCAGCGGCATGAGATTGCCAGGCAGGCAAACAAGGTACAAGCTAAACGCACAAAGAAAAAGAACCTGAGCGCATTGAAGCAAGACATAGCGAGCCAGGGTCAAAAAGTTCTTGGGACGCTTTGTGCAATGACTGAACTCGAGACAAACAAGCGCGCTGTGCGAGTTCAGCGTGCAGACATTGCTGTCTTTGCTTTAGCCCACTTCACCAACTTTCTTTTGTGGCAGATTTTTCACGTACCAGGGTCCATCTCGAAAAAAAGCCCACAGATAGAAACTTAGGTAATGAATAATTCGACACAGCAGCCTTTAAATTAAAGACAGATTTTTGTAGTAACGTATGATTTAAACAAGAACAGGAATGTTGATGAACATGCGGCGGTACTTAGTTTCATTTTAGGAAGCGCCATATCTGCAGCGACGTGGGGACGGCAACACCCGATGCCGCGCGTTCACGGTGACTGGAAGGCAGGGACCAAATAGTTTTCCCACGGCTGTTGCTTTCTGGAGCGAGTGCTTGAGCTCGCGAAGAAAATCCCGCCGCACAAAAACGTGGTTTCTAATCACAGCATGACGGCACAGCTGGTACCCGGCACGCTTGCGTCGGAGCGTTCGCACATGCCCGCGTCTATCGTTAAAATATTTAAAAAAAAGATGCAAGGCAAGACCCACAAGACGACGAGAGCGCGAAACGGAGGGAAAACCATGCAAGACTGGATGGACAATTGATGCAGGATACTTTGTGTCGGGCCGCCGCTTGCGCCACGTAACACACACATGCTCAATTACGGTACTCAGTTTAATTTCGGTTTTAAAAGAACGACCAATTTGTTTTTGGCATATATTACTCACATTTTTGCAAAAATGTAGCAGGATGTAGCAGGGTTAGCCCCTTGGCGCAGTTTAGCGCAATTGGCGCAGCAATCGCATCCCTGGTATACCTACTTGAAAGTTTCTTTGCATGCCATGTTGCCTGGCTCATTTTCTAAGTACTAGTACTTCGGCGAAATGTTTTTGCAAGTACATAATCAAGCGCGACGCAATGGTCAAAATGATAATGAAAAGAATGAGCTCAAAGCACCAGCCGCATTCTTCGAAGCAGGGCTCCTGCCCGCGGGAAGAATGGATATCCTGCATATTGTCACGTAGGAACAGCCAAGAAAACAAAGAATAACTGGGGGAAACTGAAACGTTTAATGGGGCGAACTTGTGCCCAAAAATAAAAGGAAAACAAAAGATAACAACAGAAGAGAACAGAGCGTCGAGATCGGCGTGATAGCAAAGCCGAACGCTGGGGCGAAAAACTGACTCTGGCTCGCTCCGCGAAGCCCCTTATGTACACGCGTGAGCTTCTGGAATAATCGGCGCAGAAAGTTCGACGCGTAGAACATTCGCACCTCGAACAAGCACCAGGATTCTCGAATTTGCTAGAACAGTAAATTGCAGGGATAAGCAAAAGACACGTCGCTCCCAGGAATCGAACCCTGGCTTTTCGCGTGGGAGGCAGGTACGATAACCGTTAGGCCACGCGCGTGCTGCCTACTTGACCAGCTGCGCGCGCGGCAATATTTGAATTTCTAGATGAATGAGCTCACAACCCAACCCCAGGAACCCTACCTCACACTAACATCATTGCATCCTGCCGGTGATCTACCCTACTTGTTCATCCCGAGAAATATGGTCATGCAAAATAATAGTGCGCAAGGTATGTGCTCAGCAGCATAACAAAATTTTTATAAAGAATCCATTGAACTGGCTGCAATGAAAGTTTTCACAAAGTTGTTTTTAAAGGAGCTGTGCAACAGTTTCAGTGCTTTGCTTAAATAATTTGAGAGTTGGTGTCTCGACCTTTCTGAAGTGAAGCACAGAAAACCACTTTTGCCTGCATGTCCTAGTTTTTATTTTAAAAATGGACAAAGATTGAGGTTTTTGGCACCTCTCAACTCCTTCACCATCTTCCGAGTCACGTGCGCTGTGACGTCAGTGGGGGTCGCGCGGGGTTCCGGTGAAGCTCTCTCTCTAGAGCCATCAGTGAGCAGCGAGAACTCATCCGCTTGCGACCGCGTGACCACGTGCTGGCGGGCGCAGCGCGAACAATATGGTAAAAGGAGCCATATTCTGGCGGCTGTTCGCGGTAGCAGATAGAGCTGACGGTTTTGTAGACCTAGGATAGATGGCGCCACTAAAACTTTGTATAATAAAAGTTTTGTCGATGATACCAGGTTTTTGACGCATTTATATTTATGTTGGAACGACAAGATTTATAGAAAAGTTACCTTTTATCGAGCAGGTATTCGCACAACTTGCAATCTTTCTACAAGACCCCCATTGACGTCATGCCGCGTGGTTCTCATGGCCGCCGCTCGCGGCTACAGGTCGGGGAATATTCTAATTCTTGCCTCGCGATTACGCGGCGGAATCGCAACATTTTGAAGGAATTAGGTGCGTCTTCTGTCCTTTGTGACAAGATGAACAATGTCAAAAGTAGAAGATGCTAATTTTTTCAACGTTAAAATCGTTGCACAGCTCCTTTAAGTGGGGCTTTCATTATATTCAAATTTCATGGGTGCAGATTTTAGCTCAGTAAATCATCTTTTTGCCAAAGTACAGAGAGCAAGAAGGTTAGACTCAGCTGGTTGGAACTGCCACTCAAAGATGGTGCCACACACTCATCTGCTGGATTTGCTTTTGGGTGTTCATCTCAAAAAGACTCCAATGACTTTGCTTTATGTTGTGCCATTTGTAAAAAACAGGCATCAACCAAAAGGTTTTCATTCAGTGCATAAGAATTTTTCAGCCTACATTTTTTCTCTAAAACCTACTCACCAAATTTGAGCATGATAAATGTACCACTAATAGACAGTAAAAAGTTGAATGGCCCTCAACTGTGAATTTGTTATGCCCAAATACTGCTGTGACACACCCTCCATATATTCAAATAAATAAAACAACAAAGTGTTGCATGATAGTGAGCAGATTCTAAGTTCTTTGCTGACACTCTGTTGCTGCTTGTTTTCAGAAAGGTATCAGCAAGGCTCAGGGAAACAGTACACGAGTTACAGACAACTCAGGCAAAGTTTGCAGCCTTGATTTCAAGCAAGATTATCACACAAGACAGTTGTTAAGCAGGCGGGCTACTAACGTTACACAACTAAACTGTAGACCAACGGACGACCAGACAAACACATGTCTCAATGGTATTATGAAATAGCGAGACATGTGGAAGGGGCAATAATTGTTTGCCAGTGTGGAAGTACATTATTGCGTTAAGAGAGAAATTGTATAAAACAAATTTAGAAGAGACAATAAAGGCCCGTTCACACTCTTGCGACCGAGTACGACTGAGAGAGACGAGATCTCTTAAAACTTCTTAAATTTTTTTAGAACGAGGGAACACACTGGCATTGTGACGCCATCTATGCGGTGACCCCGGAACTGCATTTCACAAGAGCGAAGGTTTTGCGGGATTTCTGAGGTCAAATGTGCATAATACCCATAGAAAGGCTCGTTTATAACATTGACAGAAGTTTTTCGAGCCAAGAAAGTATAATGCGCGAGAAATAAAAAAATATGCCGGACCGGCGAGTTTACACTGCTACCCAATAGATGGCGCCAGTGTGTCCTCTGGTTGTAAGAAGTTTTAAGGAACCCAGGTTTAAGAGGTCGCAAGAGTGTGAATGGGCGTTAAGGATTGGCTCTGTTGGAAATTGTATTGTAAACCATGAATTGCACTGAATGTGGTGATCAAAGGCTTTTATTTTTGTAAGGGGAACTACAGGGGAAAGAGAAGGATTGCATAAAATGTTGTGGTTTTAATTCACCTTCACACAGCTTTTGTTAAAAAAGTCCAAATTTTGTACCATTTGCTATGTTATGAATGGTGTGGTGCTGGTCGTCTGCATTGCCAGATTAAGACTTACAAAGGCCTGGTTTAAGAAAATTAAGGGTGGTCCCCTTTAATTTGTAGCTCACCACTATTTTGCATTTATTTCAGTAAAAAAAAGTACAAATTATTCTTTATGTTGAATTTCTACACATACTATGTATTTCCTAATCATAAGGTGATGTTAACATAAACAAATATTTCTGTAAAACTTACATACTTTTCTATAGCGAAATACTGCCACAGATATACAAGAAGTTTTAATTACTGATTGTCTTCAACACGAGAAGTGGCAGATTTTTGATAGGCAATATGATGAGAAAATACTCTAGATAAAAGTCACCCAAAAATATATCTTGCTGAGCAGCATTTTCCTTTAGAGAAATGCAATGTATTTGGGTGATTTCAGATAAGATCGACCAAAGGGTGGCTGGTCGACATCTTTAAATCAACTGATGTTTTATATGCCATTGTCTAGTGTCTGGTATAAACGAATCCACACTTGGTTCTGTCCAGAAAAAACATGGCGTTAACATGTTAACGCCATGTTTAGGCTTAGGTATGTGGCTTAGGTAGGTATAACACCCTCCAATTTAGCCAAAAAATAAACTTAGAAAAAGCAGAATCCTAGTTAGGTTACATATATGGTGCCAGTTCACAAAAATAAACTTTACGAGGGTCCGAGCCCTTCTACGCCAATTTTGGGTCCACACGGTGATGCACTGAAGTGCCACTCATGCGTAACACAGTAGATTTGCTTCACTTTGATCCTTACAAACGCCAATGAACTTGGAACCGCTTTGGCCCATTCCTCCTAAAGGTGGCAAGCTTTGCCTTTCTTAAAGGACACGTGCAAAGAAAAAAAACATTTTTTTTAAACAGCTTAGATGGAAAAAGGATATCATAAAACGATTTTACAACGAAGAAAAAAAATTTTAGAGCTATACTTACGGCGCTATACGAATTTGTAGTTGGCGCCCGTGGGCACCGCAGAAAAGTGGCTTTTATTTATCACGTGACGGGCCCATATTTCTCACGTGGTGCTCGCGCTCTTTCGGAAGCTTCCTATGGCCTCTAAAAGTAACTTATTCATCTTTGTTTGAAGTATAACAGAAAACTAAGATTAATAAGTAACTTTTAGAGCCCAAAGGAAACTCTTGAAAAAGCGCAAGCAGACGTGATAGATCTGTGCGCCGGTCAGATGACGGCGGCGGCGCCCCGAAGCACACGAACTTGTGCGGCGGAGGCGACGGCGGCGTGGAGAAACGCGTTGAAGCGGCGTCGTACAATGCTCAGCGTACGGCGGCGGCGTGGCTTTGCGGCGCCGGCGACGCAGAGTGGCGGCGCGCGGGCCTACCACGTGACCAGCGGCGGCTCCGGCGGGCGCCAACTACAAATTCGTATAGCGCCGTAAATATAGCTCAAAAATGTTTTTGTCTTCGTTGTAAAATCGTTTTATGATATCCTTTTTCCATCTAAGCTGTTTAAAAAAATGTTTTTTTTTCTTTGCATGTGTCCTTTAACGTAATGTACACCATCCCACAGTGGCAGTCTACTGTTGTCCCTTGGGAAAAGATTACCATTATCATTTGGCCAGTGCTACGTATAGTTTTTACTAGTCTCAGAGGAAAACAGCTGGAAATGGAAGGCAGTCTTCTGGAAACCAGACAGACAGCATTGTGTGAGATT
Source organism: Ixodes persulcatus (assembly GCA_013358835.2). Classification (NCBI taxonomy): domain Eukaryota; kingdom Metazoa; phylum Arthropoda; class Arachnida; order Ixodida; family Ixodidae; genus Ixodes; species Ixodes persulcatus. Next base: position 89,260 of record JABSTQ010008368.1, on the reverse strand, counting down.
TAGACGTAAAGATTCTTGGCTCAACAATATCTTTTATCCTGGATGGATGGATGAATTGGGGCATGGCACTTTGATTTGAGAAAATCCTTGAGGAACTCTGCCCAAAGTAGAACTATGCTTCCTCCTTGTTTTTTTTTTTTTTGTTTTTTTTTTTCTTTAATGTCCTCCTTCAGCCCTTCTCACCATTCTTCCAGCCTTCTCTTAGTTTGCTTAGTAACCTTTTGGAGATCCCCTCTTCCTTCATCAGCCCCTCCCATCCTAAAGCAATACAAAAGACCACCTCAGTTTAGGTATGTACCGGACTCACTATACTTATATGCTCTGCCGTTACCTTTGCGTGTACCCAGAGTGTCTCCTCATATCTCTACATGCAACTAATGGTCTTTAGTACCCCCCTCTTTACATCAGACGATAGACAATTTAATTTTGAATTGTTAAAAAGTTTTCCTTTCCCCATCTTAGTATTTATGCACAGTAGGCTGGTAATAGGAGTTTCTTGCTTTCCGTTATGGGCCAGAAAACTGAACCACAAGTCTGGCTTGTGTTTTAAGTTTGGGAGCTTATTTGTGCACTTTCCAACAGATGGCACTATTTAGGGGTTTTTGTAGTTTGTTTCATATTTATCACCAAACTGCAGTCCACCCCCCCGCCCCCCCCCCCATCGCAAACAAACACACACACACACACACACACACAACCCAAAAAATATTTAGATGTCAGCAACATCGGAAAAGGTGGCATGGCCTGAATGCGCATGTTTTTAGCCGATGAAGAAATACTCAAAAAGTTTTGTTTGCAAGCGTTAGGAATCCCCCTCCAATTACCTCGACACTTTATTTAAAACCATAGTTTGCACGAAAATTAAAGAAAATATTCACTTGGCCTCCAGATGTAGTGTTTGCTCTCTACCTTACAGAATGTTCTCAACAGTATGACATGCTCAACAACTACTAAATGGACGCATCAGATGGCCAAGAATATATAATGTGAATGACAAATGACATCTGGAAGACAAGTGAATGTTTTCTGTTTGCACAAATTATAGATATTCAATAAAACTCTGTGGCATGTTTTGCGAAGAAAAAAATTAGGAAGCAATGCCTTCCTTTCTACACTGCTCATTGTTTCCCAATGTTATCCTGGTACCTCGCGGAAAGCCCGCTTCCTCTATTCATCTTCACCTTCTCGTTGATAGAAACTCAAAATTTACCTTGCCTCACACTCTTGTCAAACTTCCATGAACTTTCTCTAAACTTCAATTCTAGTGCTTGCTCCCCCTTCCCCCCCGAGAAGAATAATCCATAGCACCCTACACAGTTTCATCTGAACTCTGGGCTCAACCGAGGATGCGTCCCTGGTGGAGGATCTCCAAATCAGCATGGATTGGTAGGAATCTGTAAACAGCTGTACAAGAAGCACTGCTCTGGGCTATGACCACCTGTAGTCTAGACACAGCCACTGTCCTCTCTTTATGAAAGAGGTTGAAACGAAAAACTTACCAAGACTTAAGGACTGGATCGGTTCCATTCGAATTGCTGGCTGTGATCAGGTTTGTAAGTAAGCATGGACGATCACGAAGGGGACACGGGACCACTTGAGATGACTAGGACCAAATGCAGAGAGCAATCACCGTAATTAAGAACAAAGCAGGTGCACCCTCCAAGCACATCAAGTTAGCCAGAAAGGTATGAGGACACACACAAGAGAGACACACCCACAATTTTGCGATATTGAGACAACAATGACAAATGAATGAGAAAACGGAATGCTGTGTTGTGTGCCTAGCAATGGGTGGTCGTTTGCGTATCTTAACACAGTCCGTTTTCTTGCTTTCTGCCACATTGCCATTACCATAAAGTTCCTATCAGTTAAAGGGGAGACTGGCAGAATATATAATCTGAGATAACTATGACACTGGGACTTATTAGTTTTCCCTATATATTTGCTAAATTTGTTTTGTAGAGAGCACATTTTTCTAGTTAAATCGGACTGAACCTTGGGACCCTTCGATCCCCCCCATACAGGAAGGCAGCCATGTTCCCCTTTCCAAAAAGTTTTGCTTGTTGCTTAATGCTCAACATTATGACCATTCGCACAATGCAAAGTTTCAAAAATTCCGTTAAATTGGGTTGTTGAAAAAAACATTTTCGGGAACAAACTGGCAGTTACGGCAAATGTCAGAAATTACAAAAAACACTACTCTAAAATACAAAAAAGAGTCCACCCCATTTTCACAGAAAATTGGGATCATCTAGACATGGGCACGTGTCCGGTCCAATCGGGCGGTTTAACATATAATTTCTCAATTCCAAAGTTTGGGAAATGTTAATAGATGGTGCTGGAACGAAGTGGCCGCTTCTGCGGTATTTCTTGGTAATTTGCAAATCAAATACCTAAATTGTGCTAATTTGTTAATTAGTAAAAATAAACATGATTTCATTAGAAATTTTGTTAACACTCATCAAAAACCCTTAAATCAGTCAACCTTAGGAAGAGTTAAAACGTGTGAAAGGTATCTGCAAGGCTCAGGGAAACAGCACATGAGTTCCAGACAAAGGAGGCAAGGTTTGCAGCCTTGATTTCAAAAAAGATTACCACACAAGACAGTTATTAAGCAGGCGGGCAACTTAACGTTACACATGATTCTAAACCGGAGACCAACAGATGACAAGACAAACGCACGTCTCAATGATACTCTGAAATTGCGAGACATGTGGAAGAGGCAATAATTGTTTTGCCGGTATGGGGGACATTATTGTGCTAATTAAAGAGAAAAGTTTTACAAAAAGGGCTTAAGAACAGACAGTTAGGATTGGCTCTGTGGAAAATTGTATTGTAAACCATCAATTGTACTGGATGTGGCAATGCAAAGGTTTTTACTTTTGTAAAGGGTAGAACAGGGGAAAGAGAAGCATTGCATAAAACCTCGTGGTTTTAATTCACCTTCACACAGCTTTTGTTAGAGAAGTCAGAGTTTTGTACCATTTGCTATGTTATGAAGGGTGTGGTGCTGGCCGTGTGCAGGGCCAGATGAAGACTTACAAAGGCCTGGTTAAAGAAAAGTAAGGGCGGCCCCCTTTACTCTAACTTCCGACTATTTTGCATTTATTTCAAGTGAAAAAAGTACAAACTATTTTTCATGTTGAATTTCAACACATGTATTTCATACATCTGTTGCGGGCCCAATATTTCGCGATTTAAGTCAAAGCTAAAAGTTTTGAATAATTTGGCCGTTCTACTTTTCGCGATGTGGTGGGATCTCAATATAGATTGCAATGTGTTGACGTTTTACCGGAACTGTTCGCGGGACCTACTTTTCGCAAATTGTAGGCAATTTGCGAAAATTAGGCCCTTTCAAAAAATTAAGTCATTTACAGTAATTCATAAGGTGATGCAAACATAAACAAATATTTCAATCAAACTTGCCTACTTTTTTGTACCGAAATACTACCCCAGATATGCCAGAAGTTTTTATTACTCATTGCTTTGGTCATAAAAAGCGGCAGATTTTTGATAGGCAATATAAGGAGAAAATAGCCTGTACATGAAAGTTTCTCAAAAATATAGCTTGCTGAGCAGCATTGGCCTTTAGAGAAATGCAATGTACATGGGTTGTCCGGTAACCTAAAGGGCCTCTGAAAAAAAGTTTTTTTTTTTAACAGTCTGGGATGGACACGCGTGTCAAAAAATAAATTTTACGCGAAAGAAGAAATTCTTTAGAGGAATATTGACGGCGAGAGATTTATATGAAATTCTGCGTGCAAAGTCCATGACGTCACGGTATGGTCATTCGCTCTTTCCACCTCAACATGATGGCCAGTCTTGGGCACTAACTAGTTACTAGCAATGCGTTACCGGTAACCAGTTACTTTTTCCAGTAACTTGTAGCTATAACTCGTCACTGCTTAGTGTAAAAAATTTGCAACTGTAAGAGTTACTATTTTTCGAAAGTAACTGTAAAAAGTAACTTTGTTACAGTTAATTCTCTGATTTATGTGCAAAAATATTGTAAACACGACCACCAAATCGTCTCGCAACTCGTGAGAGAGTCCCAATTCCTGGTACGGGAAGGGCACAGCAAAAACCGCTGCAGAAAACGTCTGGAGCAGGACGGAAAAAATAAAAATATAAAGAAACTAAATTTTGGGTGACCCTGCTCGGCCAAGCTGGTCCCGCCCAGAACCGCATATAGGGAGAGTTTGACGAATGGGCGGAGCAAAGGCCGCCACCAGCGCCGAATATCTGCCCCGCAATTAGAGTGTCAACTAAAAGTCGACCAATCAGCAGACCGCGACGTCACAATATTGAAAACGACATTTAAAGCGTGAAATAGAAGCGTTCAATCTCAGCGTCTCGGTGACAGTCTGCTCTGGTTTGGGGCGCACGTTCATTTATTCTACCGTTGAATATGGACGTGACGAAAACCTCACGCGTTAAATCAACTATTTGATTACTTGCAGACGGCTGTGTTATTCATCGAAAAATTTCTAGTCCCATAGACCATCACATCTTTCAATATGACCTCGATGCATAAGTGCCTGGTGCTCACAACGACAGATGCATACATTTTGTGCGGTTAATACCTCACAAAATGTATGCTAATGAACATTGCAACTATCTCAAACAAATCCTTCATCCAATATTCATTACTAACGTAGCAACTAGAATCGGTACCATTATACAAACGCTTAGGTGTTCATTTTTCTGAAACAGTATCGTGGAATCAACACATCGACAGCATAATCAACAGCTCACTAAAATCACTAGGTCGTTTAAGGCAGAGCTATATCTGGCCCCCATAGCAACTAAAGTACTGTCTTATAAAACAATAATTCGACCTAAACTAGAATATGCAAGCATAATATGGCATCCACATCAAAATTACCGAACTTCTAAATTAGAGTTTGCTCAAAACAAGGCTGCTCGGTTTATATTAAACAATTTCTCGCCTGAAAGTAGCGTCTCCGCTTTAAAATTCAATCCTGGCATTCCTTTATTATCTAACGGGAGCAAAATCAACCGAATCTGTTTTTTCCATGCAATGTACTACAGCAACTCATACTTCCGAAACACTTATTGCCATTCTGCCTATTACATTTCTCCTTGAACCGATAATTCATGTAAAGTTCAGCAATTCTGCTCTCTCAGTAATTCTTTTTTATTTTCTCCCTTCGTATTGTTGATTACAGAATGGAATGACTTGCCAGACCAGATGGTTACTAACGCAAATCATGAGTCATATAAAGAAATGTGCAAGCACCTGTATCCCGAGTAGAACATGTATAATTTCCTAGGCTTTCTTTTCTTTATTTCCTTTTTGTGTTCAGTTAAAGATGAGTTCTGTGCAACATGTTAAACTGAGTTCGCAACTTTTGCTTTGTTAATTACATATGGGGTAAGCATGTTGTTATGATTGTACTCTACCACCAACCCCCCATGTGGTAAATAAATTAAATGAAAACTTAGGAGTAGATCAATTAAATTTGTAAACGTTTATCAAAATATGATGGATAATAAAAAATTATGTCTATAATAGAACACAGTGCACATTAATGCTTGTTTCACACACCATTTTTCCAGAGAAAATTGGAAAAAACTGAGCTATCCGCTTAACCCTTTGTTGACAGATGTTGCCTACAGGCAACAAAGCAGAAAATGTTTTTGTTTTGTTTCGGTTATATTGCATTTTTTAACTAGTAGTCTGGCAACAGTCTTGAAGATTGAAACTACAGCGCCACCTAGTGTAAAGATACATAAATAGTTGAGAAGAAAAAAGAAGTTTTGCGTGCAAATAAGAGGCAACCAAAAACGGCAGAAAAGCGAAAAATTAATATTTTACGATAGGTGACCGCTTTACTTGAGGCTACCATATGCGCAGGTATTATGGACATTTTATAGTGATCCTTAGAGGTTATGCAAGAGAGCCACCTTCGGAATTTCGCCTGGTGTTGCCCACAGGCAACAAAGCCATAACTTGCAAGTTTGAATTACAATGTTTTTAAATTTCAGCTGTTTATTATTTGATCTTGTTAAAGATTATTAACTTAAAAAATTAAGGTTTTAACCAATTTTTGTGTATCTCGTAAAATGGAGTTATGGGCCGACGCGCGTCTTTAAAAACATTCTTTTTTATGAATACACTTTTTATAGAATTGGCATGCAGATATACCTTTTAATAGTGATTTCATATTTGGAATTATATTCCAGTTGTTTCCTCCTGTACAAAAGTCATGGCAAAATAATGAATTCCAAGTAGGTCATTTCTTACGGATCGTTATAATAATTTCTAAAAAAAAGCATATTTTTTTTACTGTGTGCAGTGGGTTGCAAGGGTCCACCGAACATCCTAAAGCTAATTGAATATTTATGGCACATTTTTTACAGTAAATAAATCAAAGACTGGAAAGCAAACAAATCTGTCCATAATTTGTCCACACTTTAGCTAATTACTTTTAATCTGTTGACTCCATGAAAACAGCAAAAGCTTTAGGATGCCGTTTAGTTGCTGCTGAGAAGAACAATACCAAGTTCACCAGTATTCATTACTGCAAAACATTATAAAAACGTCTCTAAGGCAATGACATCTTATGAAAAAGACAAAGCTGAGAAGATCGGACTTGAAGTTTCTTTTATGTTCGAACTTTTACTACTACACTTATAGAAAAAAGGAATGCTTTAGGATGCAGTCCTGGTATGCTCAATACAACAATACAAAGTTTTCTAGAAATTGTTTATGCCAATGTTTTCAAAAGCTCAGCAGAACAATGGCAATTGAAAAAAGAATGTACAGAAAATCTTGTCAGTTCTTCGGCTGTGAGTGTAGGTTCACGTGAGTCATGGTCCCCGGTGGGAGAGGTTCAGGGTGGCACAAAAGTCCGAGAGGGCAGTAACTTCCTATCCTATGCTCTGGATCCAATTCATTGCTCTCACAGTTGGTCTCAAAACTGCTCAGTCGCACTTCGAAAGTTCAACAGTGGCCATCCCGCACTTGCCGCATGTTGCGATCTCGAAAAGCTTCTGCAGCACTTTCGTGTCCACGATGACATACTCTGTGCCTCGATTGTCGTCTTCACTCGCCAAGCTGACGTCGAGGAGCTTGAACTTTCGCAAAGTTGCTGACTTCTCCACCGACGAAAATTTTGTGTCCTCTGTAGATGTTTAAGTTTATCAATGCGATCGGCGCTTGAGCTTAGTCCGGCCACGTCCACCAGCGGTGAAGTGCCTTGCGGTGTCGCTGAAGTTGTTGGTGCAGCCATGTTCGAAAAGCGGTAAAACGGCTTGCGGTGCTACCAAAGTTGACACTTTCCTTTTCAACGACACGGTGCTCTTCTTATTCCAAGCACGTCTATGTTTATTGTGAACTTTCTCCATGCCTACTTTTAAACGGGCGTCCCTCGCCATCCAAATGAGCAAAACGAAGCAGAAGACCTGTGCGAAGTGGGCAAATGTACACAAAAATGAAAAACTATAAAGAAAAGTGAGTCAGGGACCAAAATATTTACACAGAGGATAAGAAGAAAACCAGGGGCACGAAAAACACTACAAAGCACAAAGCAAACGAGAGCAATATCAACGTAGGATCTGGAGAAGAGCAAAGACAGTGTGCATGCGTCTCGGACGACGTAGCGAACGGAAGCTGATGATGTGGAGTAGGCAAGAGAGTGGGCTGGGGAAACCAGGAGAGGAGGCACACACCTAGGTCAATCGGAGAGCGGTGCCTCGGAGGAGCGCGCATTTTGAACAATCAGCGTCTCGAGCTCCGCTCACGCACTTCTGAAAAGCATCCATGAAGTCGCCACCTTGATGCCAACGCCACTTCGAAGTGCGCCGAAACGAAGCGCCGTAAAACCAGCTTCCAAACAAGACCAAGATTGGTCCGGTCGGAATCTCCAATGCATACAATTTTTTTTTTTTTTTTTTTTTTATATTTAGACACCGAAATGAGCATTCATATTTTGGGAGAGTATACTGTGGACCATGACGGCTTCAAAATTGTTATTTCTAAAAAATGACATTGTTAGCGATTTTTTTACTACTTTAAGACCCGCGTCACCCCATAATTGTGGCAGTAGTGCATGGACGCATGAAAAATATAACGCCAAACGTGCACGCAAATCATACAACACAGTAACTTTTCTCAATAGGCTGCAATAAATAGATATATAGGACTCTGGTTTTTGCCTACCTAACTCCATTCATATTTCGTGGTATACGGACACATGACGTAATTCAGTGCTTACATGGCGGACAGAGTGGGGGTTAAACGACAACAACAACGACGAGATAAATGGTGGGTTGCGATCTAAAATTCAATAGTTTTCGTGACGGACTTCTCACAAAAGAGGAATAAAGCCAATACGAGGGGAGTTCATAAAGTCTGTGTTATTGTCACGAAGGAATAGAGATTCAGCAATCAAACTCGAGTAGGAGTTGAGACTTTCTCTACATGTTCGCCACCAAAAGTTACCCACTTTTTTCTGCGATGCACCATATGCCGGAGGCCATTGTTATAGAACTCCTCGTTTTGAATGTTCAGGAATCGCTTCACTTCAGCAATCACTTGGTTGCCGTCCTTGAAATGCTTTTCTCTTATTTGGTCACACCGGAAGCGTCTGCGCCATTTAACCAAAGTGTCATAAACTGGGGCGTTGTCCCCGAACACCGCCACCAGTTCGGAATGAATCTCCTTGGCATTGCTTCCTTTCAAATGGAGAAAACGGATCACTGCATCTGTTTGGCACCGACGGGCAATGCCATTTTTGTTTCGACTCCCTAGCGGCTTTCCGAGCTACTATAGCATGCAATGTTTATACTGTGCGGAAACTAGAGGGACGCGCGCTCATGCTGATGCCTGTTTTGTTCCGTTTTTTTCGATTCTGTGTGCCGATAATACAAACTTTATGAACGCCCCTCGTACAGGGTGTTTCAGCAAAAGCTTTCTAAAATCCCTAAAAATATACCGCTCGCCATAAAAAGCAACTTTCTACGGGAACAAACTACCAGACTTGGTGGACGTTACGGACAGCAAAAACATACTACAGTCATGTCTCGTTAATATGGACCCCGTTAATATGGATACCCCGCTATATGGACACCAGTTTCGGGGACAAACTGGGAAAATACATGCATTTTTGTCTCGTTAATATGGACAACTCGCATTATGAACGATTTTTTGGGGAACGGAGGCGTCCATATTAACGAGACATCACTGTAATAGGGATGAACTGAATCTGGCAAAAAGTCCATGCAGGGTCGTGCAGTTACCATCGTACAGTGTAGTACTACGAAGAGTAACAGCGAGGTGCAGAGTATATGGTACCTGTGAGTGTGGATCTCTTCCATATTTTCTACCTCAAGAACAGAAGATTGACCAGGAACTCATGCAATCCACTGCAGAAGTGACAAATGATACGGTACATTCTAGATAATGTGATTTTCATTTGATCTTTCCAGTGATGTAACAAGGTAGTTGCAACATCAAAAACCGGCATTTTAAAATTTAAAAACGAGACGTTGCGGTTGTGCAGTGATGGTAGCGGCATTTGACCTTTTGTATCAGGTTCTGCAGAAGGCAAAACATTGGTTTGGAGCAGTCACTGATCCTTTTGGAGCAGATGCCAAAATCTGTTAGGACAAAACTTGAAAATGAAAAAGTACATGCATCGCTAGATGAGTTCATCTTTGGTAATGACTGGAGGTTCCTCTTTGATGCTGGAGCATATTACATACCGAAGAACACCGTGCATCTGCCCATACCCAAATGTGTAAGATTCGAGAAAATATGCACAGTAGATTGGTATGTAAAATTGATGACCAGACAAGCGCCCAGGGGCGAATTCAGAGGGGGGGTCCGGATGTCCTGACCCCCCTCTTGAATTCTGCAAGTGTAAAACTTTAGCACGTAGAAACGGCAATGGGGGGGGGGGTTCTTAAACATATGATACGCTGACCAACACCTGACCCCCCCCTCAAGAAATACCTGCGTCCGCCCCTGCAAGCGCCCATTCCCTATTTTTTCGCGATTATCTCAAAATTTTGAGTGGGTCCTTGCCCGGCAATTTTATATAGAAAAGAAAAGGAAATATTACATATTTCCTTTTCTAATATGAATAGAAAGGATGTCAAAGGAACAGTCTTCTTTTTAGAAATAAGGCTCTAGTCAGAGAAGGTTCCATGTACAATGGGTACTACAAAATTGATGAAAAATTAATTATAGAGCAACACTTCAGTTGGGATAAAAAAATCCCTCCCCTCACCTTTTTACAACCGGTAGTTTATTTAACATGTAAACATAATTGCTCTAAAATGCCTGCAAAAACCAGCCAGTCTATAAACGAAGATACGTCCTCAACGTTTTATGAACCTACCAAACTAGACTTTAATATAATAAACTGCCAACATAACCACCCCCAAATATTATAAAAACCTACACTTGTGCAAGTGACACTGCTCCCTGGCGGCGTTGGATCCAGAGTGAAGTCAAAGTTTGCTGTTCTTTCGATCGACAGCTGCAAAGGAACGACCTTGACTACAATTTATTCAAATTTAGACCCACATTTTTTTTCCCTCAGAGCAGATATTGGAAAATAATCTACCACCAAAACCAAACAAAAAAGTGAACCTGGAATGGCACTGGGCATAATTACTGAGCCTATCACGCTAATCTAGGCGCTCACCCATGTCAGCCGCTGCATTTACCTACTAGGGTGCAAAGTGCTAAGTTGGGCGAGTTGGTAAACGTTGGACATGATGAAAGATCACGCACAAAGAGACAAGGAGAAAAGAGGAAGAAACACAGAACACAGAAAAGTGCGTACTCAGAACTCTGGTATATTAGGTGAAGAAAGGAAAGATGAGGCAAGATTCACTCGTGGCAGGGGACACCGGCACCAGGGGGAATACAGTTCAGTCAAATGATCGCAAAAGGCAAACTTCTTTTTTACCTAAAGCAACCGACGACTACCTAATGCAGCGATTGGCCAAAGTCCAGATGGTAAACGCCTCGAGCACCTCACACGTGTTTCTCTTTCAAGCGCCCAAATGATTGAGGTTTTTTCTAAAGATGGTGAGCATGTACAGGTCTTACAGTGCACCGATAGGTGAATTACAACCTAGCCTAAGTCTCAAAAGACAAACATGTATTCTTACCCGCACCCGAGGTACGAAGACGTTGGCTTGAAGTGTATGAAGTGCGTTCAGTAATGGAAGCGGAATTTGACCTCTTGTAGCAGGTTCTAGCAGGCAAAATATTGGTTTGGGGTAGCCACTGATGCTTTTGGAGCAGATGCCAACATCTGTTAGCACATCATTTGAGAATGAAAAAGTGATTGCATCTCTAAATGAGTTCATTTATGACAGTGGTCAAGGGTTCCTCTTTGATACTCGAGCATATTACTTATTACCTACCGTTTGTGATAAGAATAGATAGGGTGTAAAAGCAACACAGTCTTCTTAAATAAGGCTCCAGTCAGAGAAGGTTTCATTTACAATGGGTAATAAAAAAGGGTTGAAAAGTGATTCATTGCGCATTGGGATAAATCCTCTCTCCCCTCTTCATTTCACACTCGATAGTTTGTTTAGCCTGTAAATATAATTTTTTTTTTAAATGTCAGCTAGAACCAGCATATCCACTAATGTGTCTACATACCAATAAAAATGTGTCCCATAAGTTTAAAGGGCAACTCCGGTCCATACTTTCGATTTTGGGATTATGACTGTTTTTAGTGCAGTCAGCGTCCCTGAATCGCAAGGTGTAATTTTTTTCTCGTTATTGTACGTAGTTTTAAAGATATCGACGCCTCAAAGTTTTGTTTAGGGCGCGGCCAACAAAACCGAAACTAGCCGCTCGAGGCCCCGGCAACACTGGAAATCAGCCGCTATGTGAACGTGACGTCAGGATCGTTCTCGTTCAACGAGTATGCAGGCCTAGCGGCACCTACCTCTGTTGCGCTAGCCGTCTAAAGATAGAAGCTAAGCTTATTTTGTTTTAATTCTGTATAGGTGGTAGTTATCCAGCATATGTAGCGAGAGTTAGTGAGTATATCCAAAAGCTAGCGACTAGAAAACCCGTGAACTCGTTCGGTGCCGTACTCGGCAGCCGCCGCCGTGCGTGCGCTATGCCGTATTCGTCGCTTGTATACCCAAAAGCTAGCGACTGGAAAAGTAGTGAACTCGTTCGGTGCCGTACTCGGCGGCTGTCGCCATGCGTGCGGTTTTCCGTACTCGTCGCTAGGCCTAAGTTGTCATCGGGGCTCCATGGATGGAGCGGCGTTGCTCTACGCCACGCTGCCAGTGACGTACAGTACTGGGGGCCCTCTCGCTTTCGCGCTGCGGGTCAGTCCCAGACACGAAGCTTTGAGGCTCTCCGGCGTGGGCCGCGGCACCCGAACACACGTGTGCTGGGCTGTACACGTCTGTTTTTTAGTTCTTTTTTCCTCGAGCGCGTAAAAGCTGAAGTCCAAAATCCACTCGTCGAACAGCGTTCACCCACACCTTCTCCAATTTCCGGTTCGTTGGAAACTTGTGAAAAAGCACCTTCGGGTTGCGCAGCGGGTTGTTTGAACAGCCCACAGCGCTACAAGTTGTACTCGGCATCTTTTGAGGAACAGCTGGGCAGTCTTGGGCGCACCGAGCTACTCGCTAAAACGAGTCTTGGAGTCCTCACAAGCAAATAAACAAAAGGCTATATTGAAGCTACACAGGCTACAGGTAAAAGCAACGGCTAAAGACGCCAATCACAAGCCGAAGTAGCGGTGGTAACGGCTCAAAGAAGCGCACTCCGCGCAACGCCCGGACCGGAGGAAAAAAAAAGAATGATAGTGACGTCACGGCCCAATGTTGCTTTAGCGATCGGCAACCCGCTGGCCGCCCGCTAAGGAGCAGCGGCTCGCATTTTTATTATCGGCATTAGTTGAGAATGCGGCGTCCTCCGGACGTAATATTTTGGCTGGGGTCGTATTTTGTGTCACTACAGCGATACCAGTAATTTATTTCATTTTGAGTTTTGGCCGGAGTTGCCCTAGAAATTAGAAAAATTTCAAACGAATGTTTTTGTTTTTATTTTTTAAAGAAATTAATCAGCATTCGGTGGCAAATTCAAGATTAAAGGGCACATGCAAAGGAAAAAAACATTTTTTTAAAACAGCTTAGATGGAAAAAGGATGTCTTAAAACGATTTTACAACGAAAAAAAATATTTTAGAGCTATATTTACGGCGCTATACGAATTTGTAGTTGGCGCCCGCGGGCGCCGCGGAAAAGTGGCCCTTATTTATCACGTGACTGGCCCTTATTTATCACGTGGTGCTTGCACCCTTTCAGAAGCTTCCTATGGTCTCTAAAAGTAACTTATTGACCTTTGTTTGAAGTATAACAAAAAGACTAAGATGAATAAGTAACTTTTAGAGCCCAAAGGAAACTCCTGAAAAAGCGCAAACAGACGTGACAGACCTGTGCGCCGGTCAGATGACGGCGGCGGCGCCCCGAAGCAGACGAACTTGTGCGGCGGCGGCGGCGGCGGCGTCGCAAAACGCTCAGCATGCGGCGGCGGCGGCGACGGAGCGCGGCGGCGCGCGGGCCTACCACGTGACCAGCGGCGGTTCCTGCGGCGCCAACTACAAATTCTTTTTGCGACGTAAATATAGCTCTAAATTTTTTTTCTTCGTTGTAAATTTGTTTTATAATGTTCTTTTTCCATCTAGCCTGTATAAAAAAAAAAAAAGTTTTTTTCCTTTGCATGTGTCCTTTAAGCGGTACTCACGCCTTGGAAATCGGACACAGGCTATCAATCTGTGTGTGTGTGTGTGTGGGGGGGGGGGGGGGAATTCTTTTACCAATCTTATACCCACCCCAAAAGTCAGGAACATCCCAAACACCATCAACTCTCCCCCAAGAAAAAAAAAAAAATCATGCAATTTTTTAGGGTTAAATTTAATTTATTAACGAAAGAAAAAAAAGAAAAAAAACTAGAGCAGGTGTAGGATTTTCAACATGTCTTGTGCGCAGATGATGGGGGCAGTGGCGTAGGAACGAGGAGGGGCGTGGGAAAATCAGTCATTTCCAGTAAACAATAATTATTACAAAAAAAAAAAAAAAAACTTTCCCAACCACTTAAACCTTCTGAACACTTTCAACATTACTAGATGGGGGAATGCCTGAAAAGCCCCCAAGCACTGTGTTGTTACTGTTGTGTGTGCACCCAGAACTTTTATGTTCACACTGTACTTTTCCTTGCAGGTGCTTTCACCAAGTGCCCTTGTTTTCCTGGAGAGCATGCTTTTGAAATGTGTTGTTAAAAGGGCCTTGAAACGAATTTTGGGATAAATGAATTTGGATATGGATATTACTAATAGCATATTGTCAAGTGGGCCAAAAGAAAGAAGGTAGAAAGTCCAAAGCCTGATTTTCGAGAAAATTTGAAAAAACAGCGGACTGTTTTGTACGTTCTTACCTTTGAAAGCTCTCTGCCTTTTCCCTGCGATACATCTGCGGTACCCAAAACTCTTCACCTGGCCCAAACGCACGTCACACACACCGGACCTCACTTATTCCCTTCACCCCTAAGCTAACAGTGTGGTAGAAGCTATGCGCTTGCCGGACCAATCAGCCGCCTTCCTTTTATCACCTGACCTCATTCTCTGCGGGTGGGTATGCGTTATCACATGGCAAAAGAGTGTCTGGCCCAAGGAGCATGTAGCTTCCACAGCACTGTCAGGTTACAGGTTTTATTTGATCTAAAAACACATCATGCGCAAGAAATGTGAACAAGCGATACGCCACACTTATTGTCCCCGCCGATATCACTCTTCGGAGCCACATCACCTAAAGAGTGAAAATTTTTCATTTTAATTGATCAACTGAGAATCTGCAATTTTACTGCTCTAAACAGTGTATGCACTATGCGTTCGACAATTTATAGTTGTATGACATCCACCGTGTGCCGAAGCGCCTGGGATCTGAGCTTTTCGCATCTTGATGCTGAGTATTTCCGAGGATAAAAGCGCTAAAAACAATTGACAAGTAAGAGAAACGAACAACACAGAACGCTAGTCAGAAATGTGGGAGATAGAGAAGAGCAGGATGAGAGGGAACGATGTATTTTGGATGGGGTTGACGCCCTCCCTCGGAGAACGGGGTGCCACAAAAGGACCTAACATGGGAAAGGTTGTATCCTTCTGCTTGGAAGAACGCCCCAAGTTGGTGATGGCATGTAAGGGGGGGGTCGTCCTTATACCCGAAGGTGATTTTTTGGTTAGGGGAAACCAGGCGCTGGAGAAGAATTTTAAGGAGGTGAAGCAGGTTTCACCTACAAAAAGCGCTGTATTGTTTGTTTCTTTTACTTGTCCGTTGTTTTTAGCGCTTTTACCCTCGGAAATATGGATCACCAACTAGCCCAAGTGCATAACCTTCTATGGTGCTGAGTAGTGGAGTGCCAACTCTCACTGTAAATGTTAATGGGCCACGTAACCAGACATCAGCGCATTATACAGACGCTTGGATTAGTCTTTTAGAGAGAAATCAAAAACTGACGATCGATACCCATGGCGTGTCCAACTCTGTAAACGAAGGCTGGTTCACACAGTTGCGACCAGCTGCGATACGTGGGAAAACGACTTCATGCGACCAGATGAGACACCAAATGCTTTTAGGAGTGTGTTTTTTTATACGTACATACACAAGCACGGCACTCGCTGCGCTTGCCTGTGCTTTAAGCGCAGTGCTTGGCGTCTCATCTGGTCGCATGAAGTCGTCTCATGTAAGGCAGCTGGTCGCTACTGCGTGAACCAGCCTTTAGACACCCCAGGCGTAGCAAGGCAGCCTGCGGCTACTGCATCTCCTCACACCAACAGACACGGCACACCAGCCCGGCGCCGTATCGTCCATGACAAATCCGCACCGACAACACACCACTGCATAGGTCAAATGGATCGATGGCGGTTTGAAGGGACTGCATAAATCGGTTTCTTAACTTATTGCGCTGGGATTTACTACAGAGGTGCTCGAAGCTGGTGCATTCAGTAATTGAGAGTGCGAATACATAACACCTCCGGAGTCAAAAGAAAGAAAATAAAAACTGGTTGTGTCCATAGAAAAATTATTGCTAAGCCTTTTATCTCAAAATTATCAGAAAAATGTTGTGGGCTATTTGGCATTGACTACGATTGTGAAATGGAAAGAAATTAAAATTGGCTTACCTGTTCTTCACTTCATTTGGTCAAAATAAACGTCACAGTAAAGGCTGAATCTAATGTAAGCGATTTAGCGAGCGACGAAGATTTCTCACTGACACTCGCCGCGTCGCTCGGTTTTTGGGTTTTTAGAAAACGTCGCTCATCACCTTGGTCGCTTGCTCCCCTCGCTTTCCTGCGGTTCGCATCGTCGTGCGACTGGCCGGGCAACAGCGAAGTGGGTTGCCGTCACTTGTCTTGTCGCTTACATGCAATTTAACCGCATGTGAGCGATCTAGTGAGCAGCCAGACGAACGACGGTGAAGTGACCAGAGTCAGCGACAGGAATTTCTCACTGTGGCTCGTCATGTCGCTCGGTTTCTGGATCGGCTGTGGCTAGAGTTCCGTCCAGACGGATCAATAGTCACCATTAGAGGTTCGTCCAGACAGAAAGCTAGCAAACCTTGTAGAGTTCCGTCTAGATGGAATGACAGTTGCCACTAGAGTTTCGTCCAGCATACACAAGGGTATATCCTTATGTTCCTCCCCTGACCCATTAATGGAGCAACAACTGGCAATGTTCCTATGGTATTGTTAATGTAGTCGTTTTCAAGTCAAATGCATTTCTCCCAGCAATCCTATAACATTTCTACTGCTTCCTGCAAACAAGTTTGTCCAACCTCTGCAAACGACACCTCTCTGGCCTATATTACCTCATACCAATTAAAAATCATCTCCCATGCAAGTGTTTCTTTTTTTTTTCTTTAAAGAGTAGTTACTGGGAGCCAGATATAGTGAATGTGGTGCATACCATTTCCAAAGCTTTAATTAGAAATGGCCCCCTTTATAATGCGAGATCTGAGGCTGGGTGCATTGTCGTAACGAAGAAGCAGTCCCTGTCTCAACTTTCCACGGTGTTTCTCCTTGATTGCAGCGCATAATTTTGTAATTAGGTTCGTATAATAAAAACCTGGTATCGTGGGTCCACCTTGTAAATAATCGCGAGAAAAAACACCCTTGGCGTCCCGACAAATTGACCGAGAGCTTGTTATTGTTACTCTAGGTTGGACGAAAAGGGACAATATTCTCTACTGCACCCTACGGACAGAACCGCCTGGAGCTGGACGGAACTCTACTGGGTCAGCTAGCGTTCCGCCTGGACGGAACTCTGCTGCGTCTGCTACTACTGTTCCGTCTGGACGGAACTCCAGAGTCGCTCATCGCCTTGGTCGCTTGCTCCCGTCGTTTTATTGCGGTTTGTCTCCTCGCGTGACTGACCGAGCGACAGCGAAGCGGGTCGCCGTCGCTTGTCTCGTCGCTCGCCAAATCGCTTACATGCAGTTTATAACCCGATTTATATCGTCCCTTCAAAAGGCCATCGATCGCTTTGACCCACGCGGTAGTTCCCCGATCTTCCCTTGTAGAAGAGAAAGTTACGTCACATCACATCACGCGAGTTCACTGATTGGGTAGCAGTTGCCATTGTTATAAAATCAATAAAAGGCGAGCGATCCGGCCGATCGCTCGAGGACACGCTCAGATCGCGACCCGAACGAACGTGTCTGTTGGCCTCGTCCTGTGGGATCTGATGTCGTCGGAGGAATCGCCGCTCCGAAATGACCGGCCGTTTCCCGGAACCCACACCGCAGCCCGGTGAGTCGGACCTTACGCATCCAGCGATGTCCCGGCGAACCTGCCTTTAGGTCAACGGCACCTCATCACCCGGCAGACTAGTTGGCCAGCGCGCGCTCTTATAATACTACATTTATGGCGACTAGGATTCTTCAGGGTTTGTGGTCTGACGGTCCTCCGCGTCTGCCGCTCTCAATTCGGGCTTCGTTTTCCTACAGCAAACCGCCGTTTGGAATGTTAGGGTAGTCATCGGCTTGGGCACCCGGTAGCTATCCCGGCTTCCTACGTTGGTTTATTGTAGCGGTTCCAAGCCCCGAGTTCTTTGCTTTCATTTCGTTTTTCACCGTCCTTTCTGTTTAGCGCCTTGCCGGCAGAATCCACCCTTTTGACCTAAACACAGCGTAAGGGTGTGCGACTGCTAAGTGCTCTGTATACTGCATTCACTGTACGTAGCCGTTGGCTACGAGCATCTTTTGAGTCGCTCACCTATTTTCAAAACTTACACTTTGAAGTCGTAATGGCGCTTAGCTGCCACAGTTTGTATGTGAGCTACGATTACGGTCCTCGCACCTTGTCGACTCGCTTATCGTGACTGTGCGACTCATGCTACGCAATGTTTGTTCTTGATTCGCGGTGCGCTGCTCTCCGGCTTTAAGCCAAAGTTCTTTTCGGGGTTTAAAGCATCGCCTGCCATTCCAAGGCGTTCTACGCGGCAACGGCGACTTCCAGGAAGACTGAAAGACTACGTACTTTCGTTTCTCAGTGTCAATAACAGCAATACGTCTATGGACATGATTAACGAAATTGGACAAGAATCACAGATGTAATATATTTTTCCTCTCGCTTTGTTTAAGTGCATAACGCTAGTTTTAAGACATTATTGCAGTGCATAACGGAAATCCTAGAGTAACTTGTAGTAACGTGCATAACGCGAGTCAAAGTGACTATTTAATGAGAAAGTGTACTAACATGCCTCGTAACGGCGTTTAGTGCCAAGCTCTCACTAGTTTTTGCTTAGTCTAGTTATTGGTTACAAAACATACGCTGTCTAACAACTGTTAGTATCACAGCAATTTTAAGTGTCTAAAATTACATCTTAAGTTTTTTTTAGGAATAGTTTGACTAGTCTATTTTCAGTAATGGTTTGCTCATTAATTTAAAGAAAGGGAAAGGTACCATAAATTAATGCACTGGTTATTAGTAGACATGTTTATTGCTATTTCATATAAGAGAGGGAGAATGTAGTAATGTGTAAAAGAGATAGTTACGTCACATATCACATCACGCGAGTTCACTGATTGGGTAGCAGTTGCCGTTTTTATAAAATCAATAAAAGGCGAGCGATCCGGCCGATCGCTCGAGGACACGCTCAGATCGCGACCCGAACGAACGTGTCTGTTGGCCTCGTCCTGCGGGATCTGATGTCGTCGGAGGAATCGCCGCTCCGAAATGACCGGCCGTTTCCCGGAACCCACACCGCAGCCCGGTGAGTCGGACCTTACGCATCCAGCGATGTCCCGGCGAACCTGCCTTTAGGTCAATCACCCCTCAGACTAGTTGGCCAGCGCGCGCTCTTATAATACTACACCCTTCATCGAGATCGGCACTTACCGCTTGCTTGCACAGAGTCAAACCCAGTCCATTCGTATCGGCGCCTTCTTTTGCTCCTTGAAGTGCTTGAAATTTACCACGGAAGAAAGATTCCAACAAACGAAGCTGTCCAACGAAAACGACCAGAAAAAGCGCCCAAAATTGCAACAATGAGTCGGCAGTGAATGCATTTACATATATTTCCCAATTTTGGCGTTTTATTTTGTCCAAACTAAACTGTAAACTTTATTCTGAATATTTTTAATTTAGTATATTATCAATTAGTTTTTGTCTAGTCTTCATTTGATTTCTTCGAATTTACTGCGGAGGCGCAAGGTAAGGGAGCCCGCCGCCGAAGTAGAACTCAGTGCCCTAGTAAAACGTTAGATTCGGACTGCGTGCTGAGCCTGTCTAGTGTGTTGGCTTCTCTGAGTGACACAAATTATCCCCATTAGGATATTAGGCCCACAGGTCACCTCTTTATCCTGAAAACAATGACGGTGTTTAGCGTAATACTTACGCCAGGAGGCTCCGTTTTAATTCAGATACGAAACCGAAACTAACTTCTATTTTGGATTGAATTTTTGGATGTAGGTGTTACTTTTGGTTTCTTTTCCAATTCCAGATGTGTCCCACACAAATGGTTCGCGGACTGGACATTTTCTTTTGTGACATACGTTTCCGATCCAGACGCTTAAAAATATTTTGCACAGTTCAGTGTCCCTTTAAAGACGCTGTCTTTCATACACCATAGAAGTATCAGAATGTTTACTTGTTTAAAATATCAGCGCTGATAGTTGTGTGTTCTTGCTGCTTTTTCTTGTCATGTAAAATACTGAACTCCGGGCCCTTTAATGTGTTTTTGTGCACTTAGATCATTAATTGCTTTAAGTTATTCTACGCACAAGATGACAGAATCAATCCAATATTTACAAAATATCGCCACGGGTGATGAGTTTAGAACATGTTCACAAAACGTATAAATGAAGAAACACTTCTCACTACAAAAACCACAAAACAGAATCCGAGTTAGACAACAAAAGTGCACTTTTGTTGTCTAATTCGGATTCTGGCGCATAGGACTTTACATTAATCCAGTGTTTATGTCTATCTTGATACAATGTCAGAGTTTTTTATTTGCTTAAAAGAAAACTGTGAGACATTTCTGTAAAGGCTATTATGGTTAAATGGCGTATTATCGTGATTGGGGTGTGTTTTACATTACCGCAATTTGTATTAATTATAATGCATTTAAAGAGGCCCTGCAAGGGCTTTTTTACTGGTTTTTATAATTTGCATCGAACCTGAGCGTACTGAACGTAGTAACTTAGTGAAACTTTTATTTTCTCGGAATTCGCTTTATTTTAAAAGTTATAGGCAAATTAAAATTACAAAAACAAGCAAAAAATAACCTCCCTCATGACGTCCTTGATTGCTTGAGTGGCCGTGAACTAAGGAGGGGTAGTGAGCTCAGCGAGCGCTCACGGCTGCCGCACTCCGTGTCAACGGCGCGAGAGGGCGCCACTAAAGCATGTTCTGGATAGGCTGTATGCAGCGGGCAGCCAGAGCGGCTCTCATTGCACTTGCTGCGGGTTTAAACACTAATTCGGCATAACACTTCATTGGCCACAAACGACAGCAAACACGGGGTAAAGATCAGTTGAGAATGGGAGCCACTTCGCGCTGCCATACCGCGAAACGGCCAAACCGCAAGACAATGCTTCTCGCCGAAGGCCTTCGGAACGCTGGGAGCCAGTCGGATCCTCCTGTCCATACGACCACAGCGCCGCAGCGTACATCCGGGACCTTTCCGTATCGGCGCCTGATCCCACTATTCCTTTCTTGTATGCGCCGCCTTTTCCACCGCTTGGTGGCGGGTATGTCGACGGGTCATTTCTTGTTTCCATACTTTATAAACTGCATTCGTTTCTTTTCTGATCTAAAATACTGAACAAAAACGACTTTTATATAATTGAAACGGTTTGCGCCACTTATATTTTGTTTTTCGACTAAAAAGAAGCTTTAAGCGGCTCTGACCAGTAGTAAGCCCAGGACCAAAGACGCCACATATCGCGCGCTTTCAGTACCGCGGGTCGCCCTTGTCGGTGGAGGAGGTTTCCGTGTCTTCCGGTTAAAATATGACGCACTGATATTTAGTTACTCTCTCCGTGCCCGCTGGCTTGCCCGAACCCTAAGAGACGTGGAAACCGCAGAAAAGGTAGACGCTTAAATATGATTGCAGGGCCCCTTTAAGATAGTTTACCACATACCAATTGCAGTATTTTACATTAACAAGTTAAAAAAATAAAAATAGTCTAAAATAAAGGAAAACATTCTCGCTAGACTGAGAAATCCATGTAAAATGTCATGAATATGGTGCTATCAAAGTCGTGACTTTTGACAATCGACAAAACTTCCAAATTCGCTGCCATTCCTTTTAAACGAGCTCCGGACTCTGAGCGAAAATAAAAGTTTCTTCTCTCTCTCTCTCTCTCCTTTTAAACCAAACGCCCAAAAAATTAATACAAGATAAAAATTCTGTTTCTTTTTTTTGTTTAATACCAAAACATCTAAAAACTTTTTTTTTACACAATTTTGTTTTGCCAGTTTCAGCCTCTCCAATTCGAAGGAACGCCTATCCGCTTGAATGTCTGCTCACTGCAGCACGTTTCGTTGGCATTAAAAACCGGTGATACAGTAGCGAGTTTTATTATTGCGTATACGAGCCAACGCAAGCACAGTGTGCTTGTGTTAACGTTGCGTGTTTCACACTGCCCGTGCGCAGAGCTGAAAATTGCGGTCTTTGATTGGTGCATGGCTTTCCTCTGCTTTTATATGCAATACTAAAACTAAGGCACACTCCCCTACCGGCTGCAGGACCACATTGGGACCGAGGAGAGTGTTGTCTGCATTGAGAAATGACATTTCGCGAGCTGCCGTGCCCGCTGAGCGGGAGAACCGGGAGACCCTCACTAGAGCGCTTCGCGTTTCCACCGCGAGAGGGCAAGCAATGAGCTCGTGACACGAACACTCTGCGGTGGGCGCTCTCGATGGACGAACCAATCAGCCGCAACGTAACTTTTGAGCACCCGCGCTAGATACATATACAGGAAGAATGGACGTCTGTTTTGGGCTGTTTCTAAATTTCTTGTGCTTATTCAAAGAGACATGGCCCACCCCACACTTTTTTTTTTTATGAATTTCAGGTGGCAGGGGGGGTGGGCGATGACGCGGGATATTACTGTAGACACAATTTCTGGTGGACCCATCCCTCCCAGTGCCTCGTGAATATTAGAACCCGCAGTCCAGACTAGGAACGGCTAGTTTTAAGAACGAACTCGGTAAATACATTCAGACTCGTCTCGTTATTAGACACAAGAGGGTCCACTATTAAAGGGGGGGTGCGACGATTTCCGGACTTCGGTCAAAAATTTGTGGAAGTTGCCCTCTAATACTTCTGAAGTAAAGAACAGAAAACCGATTTCGCCTGCGTGTCCTAGTTGTTGGGTAAAAAAAAAAAAGAAATATTGCCATTTCGGGCACCCGTCAGCTAGCTCGCTCCCAGTCTTCAGGCCTGTCACACCTGGTCGCACTCCTAGTGACGTCATTCGGAGTTCCGTGTAGGTTCCCGTGTGCTATCTCGGAGGACGCTTGCTCTCCCTCTCTCTACTGACATTAGCGGGCGTTATGCTGCAGCTTAGAGCCGAGCGAGGTTACGTAATCTCCTTGCCGTAGTTCCTTCGGCTGCCACTTGCGGCTGCAGGTGGGGGAAAAAGCTCGACTTTTGCTTTGCGATTATGCAGCGGAATCGCAACGTTTTTAATGAAGGAGGTGTTTTCTCTATCCTCATTGCAAGAAATCTACGCTTTTCTCAGCTCGGAGCAAACTAGTTTTGAACTTTCTGGCCCAATCGAACAGACCTAATATATCTTGTGGGGATTCCTGCGGTCTCCCTTCCCCGATGGCTGTGATAACGGCCGAGGGTCGGAACGCTCGGCTGCCTTCGCCGTGAGCTCCGACCTGTTCGTGAGGCGGAGGGCCGCCTGTCATTTCATTTCATTTCATTTATTATACCCTCAGGGCCCGAAGGCATTACAGAGGGGGAGAGCAACAAGAAGGTTAATGCAAATAACATAATACATATTAGACACACTCAGTAATAAAGTAATTAGTACTAATTGTAGTCTTAAAGAGCTCAAAGTCCGTGATAATGGCGATCGACCGGGGAAGGTGGTTCCACTCCTGGGATGTACGGGGAACGAAAGATGAATAAAACGTGGTCGTGATAGAGTTAGGAATGCCCACCTTATGTTGATGATCGAGACGGAAGAAAGCATAGACAGGCCGAGCAATTATTTTGTCGCGCAGGAAAGAATTATGGTGATACATTTTATGGAATAGGGAAAGACGAGAAATTTTACGACATAGTGATAAAGGTGGTAATGAGAGAGTTGTTTTCATAGAGGTGACGCTAGCGGTGCGGTGATAGTTTGTGAGGATGAAACGAGCGGATCTGTTCTGAACGGCTTCCAATGTAGATACGAGAGTGACTAGTCCGGGATCCCAGACAGAAGCTGCATATTCTAACTTGGGACGAATTAAAACTTTATAAAGAGTTAATTTCAGTGAGACAGGGGCTAATGAAAAATTTCGCTTGATGTAACCTAACATGCGGTTAGCGTTAGCTGAAATATGCTGAATATGTGTTTTCCATGAAAGGTTAGAAGCTATATGTACGCCTAAATATTTGTACGAAGATACCGGTTCTAGATGAGCATTATTAAGGAAATAGTTAGGACATTCATGAGACTGGCGAGACACACGCATGACCTTGCATTTGTTAGTGTTAAGCTTCATGGACCATGAGTCAGACCAACAGTTAATAGCATTAATGTCTGATTGGAGTATACAGGTGTCATTATGATCGAGAATCTCACGGTAAAGTACACAGTCGTCAGCGAACAGAGACACGGATGAAGAGACATAAGTGGGGAGGTCGTTAATATAAATTAAGAATAGCAACGGTCCTAAGACTGTCCCTTGCGGAACCCCTGACGCAACTTTGACAAAAGAGGAGTTACTGTTATTCACAGTGACAAATTGAGACCGTTGAGTTAAAAAAGACTGTATCCATGCGAGAACGTTATTGTCTATGTTAAGTTTGGAAAGTTTTAGAAGCAGAAGATTGTGAGAAACTTTGTCAAATGCTTTGGCGAAATCCAGGAAAATGCAGTCCGCCTGGGATCCTCGGTCCTGAATGTGATGTAGGTCATTTGTGAAAGATATTAGTTGGGTCTCACATGAAAATTTTTTCGAAAACCGTGTTGGGCATTGTTGAAGAAGTTGTTAGATTCTAAGTTGACGAGGTGAGAAAAAATGATATGTTCAAGAAGTTTACAAGGAATGCTGGTTATTGAGATCGGACGATAATTAAGAGGGGAATGTTTATCTCCAGCTTTGTGAATGGGTACCACCTTCCCTACCTTCCAGTCTGATGGGAGAACAGCGTCTTGTATAGATTGTTCAAATAATTTTGTTAAAATAATTGAGGAGTATTGTTTAGTGTTTTTTAAAAACTTGGAATTAATACCGTCCACTCCTGCTGAAGATGACAGTTTGAGTTTATCTATGATACGAACGGCACCAACGTAATCAAGAAAAAGAGGATCCATGGGCAAGTAATCGGCACTCTCTAGCGAAGGGAAATCGTGCATGCTATCAGTAGAGAATGAATCTGCAAAAGTACTATTTAATAAATTTAAACACTCATCACTGGCTATACAATCGCCATTTGCAGTTTTTAGTGTGATAGTTGACTGCGTGTTTTTGTTTATTATATTCCAGAATTGTTTAGGATTGTTGATTAACATTGAAGGTAGGCTATGAGTCATGAATTCTAGTTTGGCGCTATCAATTGCTTTTTTGTACACTTTAGCAGCAGTACGATAACGCAACCAACGGTGCTCGCACGTGGAAAATTTTGCGGCGCGAAATAGACGCTTTTTTTGTTTGATAAGCGTTTTAGGGCTCTGGTGAACCAGGGTGACTGAGAGTTTTCGATAACTGTCCTTAAGGGAATGTACTGATTTGTTAGTTTATTAACTTCGGTCTTGAAAAAGTTCCAGTTTTCTTCTACTGAACGACTCGAGAAGAGTGATAAATATTCATCGAGGAAAGTTGCAAGGTCAAGATTAATTTTATCAAAGTTAGCTTTGGCGTAATCTCGAATTTGCTTTACATTAGTTGATGGTTTTGGTACTGCTGCTTTTACATTAAAATGCAATATGGAATGATCACTAAGCCCTGGAAGATAGGAGATGGGTGAAACGAGTTCAGGATGAGTTGCGAGAACAAGATCCAATACGTTCGCCGTCAATGGGGTCACTCTGGTTGGTTGAGTAACTAATTGCGTGAAACAAAAATCTAAACAGAGGCTAACAAAATCATTGCATTCAGATGAGGCAGGTGAGGGTGTGCCTGTAGGTGGGTTATTACCTGTCCACACAATATCAGGATAATTAAAATCTCCCAACAAAAAAATTGGCGAACTGGGAAAGTGAATGACAACCAGATTTATGGAGTCCTGCAAAGCTTTAATGGAAGATGGTGAGCATGAGGGCGGCCTATAGCAAACTCCCATGATCCACTTCATGTGGTTAGTACCAAGACACACCCAAACTATTTCTAAATCGCTAGGGGGGTCCTCCTCTCACTCTCTCTCAGGGGGGCCGATTTCCGTTCCCCCGCTCGGATGCGGATCACTGCTGACAGGCGAGGAGGTTTTCGCCTCTGGTTTTCCCGCTTTCGGGAAAGGGACTCGTCCGGGTGACTTCGAAAGAGATTGGACGTGTGTCGGCGACTTCTCCAACGCTTCCCCGGTCTTGTCTCTCCGGAACCCCGCGTCTGGCAGGTAAGGACCTTTTCTTACCTTGCCGGCGTGGGGTGCATTGTGGATGGGGACATGGTTGTTCAATAAGAGAGTTTTAATAAATGCTCTTGGACTCTGTCCTTGCTCTGGTACGTGTGTCTTCTCTTCCGCTATATTCGAGAGAGTGAGAGAAGGTAGTCGATCATTGGCACCGACGGAGGTAATTAATCGAACCGACCCGCGGTAATGTAGCCCTAAACGTCGTCTACATTGCCGCGGAGATGTGAGGACCGCACTACTAGGTTTGACGGCTCCTTTGAGATATCGCCGCTGTTGAGACAACCCTTTGGTTACTCTATCAGTACCTGTGTTGGTAGCTAAATGCAGAACCCCCACATAAAATGGCGCCCAACGTGGGGCCACGGCTTCCTTTATCGTGGTCGTGGCTTCTGGCCTCCGTCCCTTTGTCCGGCCTCTTTGCCGACCATCCTTGCCTTTGATCGCCCCATACCACGAGCATCCTGATCTTGCCACTTAAAGGGGCGATGCAATGATTTTTGTATTTTGCGCAAATACCGCTTAGAACGGATCCCTGGCATTAATGACCTCGGAAACACTCGTTCGTTTTTCACGACACGCAATCGAAGTCGCAGAAAAAAAATTAAGAAAAACGAGCAGCGTTCACCTCCTCAACTCGCAGCCAGAACAAGCGGCCACCTGATCTGGAGCCGATTATATGCCGCCAATGTTAATCGTAGCCATGCGCTGGGGTTGGCAAGGCACAGGACACGCGCTGAGTTCCGGACATTGTTATGGTTCGGCTGTTGTCGTCAATGCAGCGATTGGACACAGGACACAACCCGAATGCTTCTCGAGCTATCAATTATCACGAGCCCAAATCGAGTGTCCACGCCATGCTCGGGTCCAATCTATGAGCCGCATTCAAATATCGTCACTGGGCGGTACTGCAACCGCCCAGCTACGTCATCAGGTTTTGCGAAGGAGAGATTGAATGAAAACACTCGGTTTTGTCCTCGAAATTACAGCGCAACAAAGGAATTTCTTGGTCAGTGGCATTGCAAGCGAGTATCCTTGAGTCCCACTAGTGCCAGTAAGCTCGTGTAAAGTGAAAAACATTCCAATTGAATATCGTTGCACCGCCCCTTTAAGGTTGAGCGATTAATGCCGAGTCGGCAACCCGCAGTGCCACTCCTTTGAGCGAGCGCAGTGTGATTCGTACGTGCGTTCCTGTTTTGAATTTGCGTTCGTCAAGCAACATTTGTTGTTGCGGGAGGACTTTTGTTCTCCATGCTTGAGGCGAGTCCTTCACCTTTGTGTATTTGGGTTTCTAGCGCGCCACCAACAACTTGTCCTGAGAGGAAAATGTATATAGAAGTTTTGATGTTTTTGAGAACCGGGTGGACTTCTATGTCCGGCGGGGAGCGAGGCTTGGCAGAAAAGAGTAGCGAAGGATCAGCAGTGCAGTCTGGGAATGTAAATATTCGCGTTTTCTTTGACTCAGAGTAGTCGCGGACACTCAGTTAGAGTCGGACGGCACGCCTGCCAATAACGTCGATAAGTAGCTGGTACTGCTACTGACGGGCTCCGGGAGCCGGGCCGCGTAACCGTCGGCGTCGAGAAGCAGTTTGCATACTGTTGACGCGTGCGCTGTATTCACTGCTGGTATTGCAGTGGGCGCGGAGGGTTTTCTTCGGGAAAGATTTATATCTGCTTGATGCCAACATACTCCTGCAGCCTGTTGTTGTTTTCGCAGAACGACACTAGTTTTGCGTTCTTGGTGGTGGCGCTACACGGTCTGAGGCGCACTGTGACAGTATCTGGGTGGACGAGTGACTCTAAGATTTTCGGAGGTTATGTTGCTCTGAAACCCGGGCGCCATGTAGCCAGAGCGCCCTTTGGCGATATCTGTCACTCGCGTAATCCAGGTGGAAGAGTGACTCTAAGACTCTCAGCAGTTATGTTGCTCTGAAACCTGGCCTTGCCTCAAAAGAAGGGTCCACATCGTTGTGAGCCCTTGATCGAGCCGTATCGAGTGCAAGACATGTTTTTCTAGCTTCGGTAAGCTGGCTAGCTCAAATATTTGGCGAAGCTAGCAGGTTTGAGCGTGTGAGCTGCGGCCCCTTTTGTCTTCCTCCGTGGGGAGCAAGATGGCGGCTATTTTGCGCGGGAACTTGCATCTTCTCCGCTCGCAGACGCGCATGCATGGCGGTTTGTTTCTATCCGCCCCTTCGAAGTCCCCGTATCTATTTACCTCGACTTCAGAAGACGGGCCAGCTGCAGACTGTTATCTGTTTTTGGCCACTTATAGTCAACGGACTCTTCCGGTAACTATAACACCGGGTATTGTGGCAGCCTCTGTGTTAGCTGCCCGCGCAAAAGATTGAGAACTCGGCGTTTTTCCTAGAAGCTCTCTCCCCGGTGTCCGCATTAAGCGAACTCAATTAGTTTTGCTTGGTATGTGGACTCGTTTCGAACGGAGGGGCCCCCTTTTATGGTTTCTTCTTCCGGTGTCGAAGCGGGTAACTCTGGCATATGTCCTCTGGCCACTCGTCGGGTCCGTTTCCCAACTGAGCGCCTTCCTGTCACTGTTGACAAACTGGCCACCTTTTTTTGTGGTTTTTGTTTGTCCTGTGCTCCTGCCCGTTTCTGCTGCCTTTGCGGCCCGAGGCAGGCGAGCGTCGGTTGCGCGCGCCCCCTCGTTTGGTGGTTGCGGCGCCCTTTCTTCCCTTTGGGGAGGTCTACGGCCGGCTCTGGGCGTGTTGGCTGCTGGCGCATTACGACTTCGCAGGTCTGCTCCGAGGTCGTCCACCCCCCCTTCACCAGCCCACTGCGGCCGAGATGGCGCCGAACCCCCCGGGCAGCGTGTCTGGGACTTCCCCAGCTGGTCTCCGCTGGTGGGTGGCGGTCGTTGGTCTTTTTGGTGCTTCCGCCTTCACGCCCGCCTGACTGCCCCCCACTGCAGGCCAGCTCGTACCGCAACACCTGTGTCCAGCTGTATCAGCACGGCGCCTGTGATGCTGTGCAAGGCTGTGATGGCCGCGTTCGTGCACCTGGACTTGAACTTTCCGGGTCTTCGGTCCTGCGGGCCAGCTGTTGACGACGGACACTGTGAAGACGCGCGCTGGGTGTCGCGTGTATTTGTTAGGGGTGCGCAGAGTTATATATTATTTTATGACAGCAGGTGGGCCTCCTTTATTCTTTATTGAGACCCACCTACCGTTTTAAGGAGGGGGGGATGTGGGGATTCCTACGGTCTCCCTTCCCCGATGGCTGTGATAACGGCCGCGAATTGGAACGCTCGGCTGCCTTCGCCGTGAGCTCCGACCTGTTCATGAGGCGGAGGGCCGCCTGTCTTGGGGGGCCCTCCTCTCTCTCTCTCGGGGGGGCCGATTTCCGTTCCCCCGCTCGGATGCGGATCACTGCTGACAGGCGAGGAGGTTTTCGCCTCTGGTTTTCCCGCTTTCGGGAAAGGGACTCGTCCGGGCGACTTCGAAAGAGATCGGACATGTGTTGGCGACTTCTCCGATGCTTCCCCCATCTTGTCTCTCCGGAACCCCGCGTCTGGCAGGTAAGGACCTTTTCTTACCTTGCCGGCGTGGGGTGCATTGTGGATGGGGACATGGTTGTTCAATAAGAGAGTTTTAATAAATGCTCTTGGACTCTGTCCTTACTCTGGTACGTGTGTCTTCTCTTCCGCTATATTTGAGAGAGTGAGACAAGGTAGATGATCATTGGCACCGACGGAGGTAATTTACCGAACCGACCCGCGGTAATGTAGCCCTAAACGTCGTCTATATTGCCGCGGAGATGTGGGGACCGCGCTACAAGGTTTGATGTCTCCTTTGAGCTATCGCCGCTGTTGAGACAACCCTTTGGTTACTCTATCGTACCTGTGTTGGTAGCAATATCCCACAATCTATATGTAAAAAACCAACCTGACGCAACCGCCGATTGCCCAAAATGCTGGTGATCGAGGCTGATTTGTGGTCCGAGATAGACAAACTTTTTACCCATTCCGGCGCCCAATGGAACGAACAATTTAAAGCGAAAGAAAACAAAATATATAACTTTTCCATAGACCATAGCTAGCAAGAAAACTTCAGAGTGACAAAACATTTGTATCACCAGAAATTCACGGCAGCAACAGTTACAAAGCTCAGTATTGCAGCGGAGGGAACATTTCAATTTTGACAATGTTACCATGGTCCTAAGCAAGACCGTGAAATCTAGCGAATAAGACGTACAGTTAGTTGGTAACGATGTGTGGGACTCCAAAGATGAAAATGGCGGACGTTTTTCTCTAGGGTTAGGATATATGAACTCCACGGTTCTCCCATAGGGCGGGCCGCCTCCTAGAACCCCGAGTACCTCGTGACTCGCGCCGAGCAGCTCTGTCGGCCTTGTTGTCACCAAAACACGCGGATCAAAGAATTGCATTACTCTGCTCCGTAGGAGCTACAGGGCTCCACCACACACCACATTTCCACGCCCGAGGCAGCCATAACGCAGCTCTGTCGGATAGCATAGAGGCCTTCCAAGGCGCCTCCTGGAGAGAAATTTCCCTTTCAATGCCGCACACTGATCGACCCGCCGGGGAAGCTATTTTCTTATTCAATGCATGGGCAGGGACTCGCCGAAGACGGCAGTGGAGGGCCCACTTCACCGAAGACCTAGAGACTGCTTGTGCCAGATGTGGGACGGAGGCACATAGTGAGGGAATGCCAAGGTATAAGGCCAGAGCCAGAAACTGACTTTTCCCTGGAGGCTCTTGCCATTGGGACAGGGGTGGAAGCCAACATAGACTCGGCAGATGCACCACAAGAGCAGACCATTAGAGCAAGAAGAATATGATGCATATCGTGTTCCCTCCCAAAAAATAGTGTTTTTTCACTGCAACAATAAACTATGGATTGCCGAATGCTCATTGAACGCCTAAGTGTAGCGCTAGCAGTCTGAACCAGATGCCAAAGTTTCAGAACTAACCATCATCTCATTTAAAAGTTATGCGATTCTCTAACAATTTCGATGGGGAAATTTGGCCCATTTCAGCTCGTTTTAGGTGACTGGCGCCATTCAGGTTCATGTATTCGAGAACTTTATTGACTGCCATTTTCCGACAAAAACTTCAGAAATTCGCTTATAACTTTTCAATAAGATATCGGTTAATTTGGAAACTTTTGCATCTGGCTCGGACCGCTAGGATATCATTTGCGTGGAAAATCAGCTTTCACCTATGCATAGTTTACATTCGTAGGTAAAAAAAAAAATGTTATAATTTTTTTTTGTAGTGGGGGACAGAGCATGGACTCTATTCACCCCAAAAAAAAGTTATGGCCACCACAATCCAATCCAAACCTATGTGCTGCAGTATGCACATCCACTCGGCAGTCAATTTCATGGCTACGAAACTGCCACAGTGAGGCACACGATGGCAAAATAAGAACTTTCCAGAGAGCTGCTCCGCCAACGGCATTCCTTCAGCTAAGATATGCAATGGCTGGAAAACAACACTGTAACACTGGAAGCTCAAACTGTCTAGCTTTATTTGCAGGAACACCGATACAGAACTCTGATTACACATTTATCATCTGCAGAATTTATTCGAGACAAACGAGAGTAAGAAAAGAAAGCCACAATGAAGATATACACAAATGCATTACACAATGCAAAACTAAGCACACATTGACCAACAATACACAGGATGCAGTGAACCATGCAAAAAAATTGACATTTTAGTACAAAAAACATTTTCTGGCATACATGACACCTACGGTCAGAGAATTACAACAAAGATACACAGAGGCAACTATCGGCAACAAGAATACGGAGCAACAGAAAATTGTGATGACTTAAATACAAGAGCGATATTTCAAAGCAGGTGTCATATAAATACATGACTATGAAGATTCCAGTGCAGGGAAGGAAGCAAGAACACTTTGAATATGATCGAGTTCAAGTCCAGTTCAGATCTCTACCTCGCTCTTCAAACCAGCGTTGAACACGCATTATGGAGCATTAAATATTGGCACGCTGTCAATTCTAAAACCAGCTTGGTGGTGTGGGAATACGACTATACTAGGGGGACAGCTTTTCTTGGCCTTTCGGAGAAAAGAGCTCACGTGCAAGTTCCATCAGTACTTAAAATTGGAGAAGGCATAAGTGCCAGTGCCTTTGACTGCATTGCCAAGAAAAGTTATCCCCGAGTATAGCAAATTTCAAATTGGGAACATGAACCACTGCAGTGTAGACACACACTCAAAAATCGGTTCCCAGCCGAGTTGATTGCTAAAATGGAGAGGCATGCTACAGGACGTAAAAATAAAAAACCTAAAAAATTACTCTACACTAGAGTACCAGATCACAAAAGCAGAAAAAAGACACTATGGGAATTGAAATTCCCACACTTCATTTTTTAGATAATTAAATTGAAACTTTGGTCACACATTTATTTTCTGCAAGTGCCTATCTTTTAAATACAGGAGTAAAAACAAACATATAGACAACACCTCAAACAAGCTACATTGACCTATTTCAATCTAATGAAAAAGTTAAACGTTTGTCATTGCACTGAGTAACCTCTTGATCACTTCTGGTAAGGAATTGCTCCCTACTCCTCAACACATTTGCGATTACTAACAGTAGCATTCAGATGAAAGGCTTGTAAGCTATGCAAGAGTTTGGCTATGCTTGAACAATCAATGTGGTAGCCATACTGGATATACAACTAACTGTTCTGAGAAGTCGACAGTGCAAAAGCCCACTCCCTGCCACCTGATTAATGCAATCATCCTTAGGTTCGTTTACCACTGCTTTGGCACATGCCCCACGAGGCATTAAGAAATGCACAGAAACATTGCTGTCATTTGTAAGGCACTGCATTCCTGTTATTTTAGGGCTTAGGAAAATGGAAACAGCGCGCAAAGACGAAGACAACGAGAGAAGAGCGCTGCATGCATTTGTATATTTCAACTGAAATGGTGTATATCTCTGCACTGCAGATCAGATCTCTGAGAAAGGGCCTTGGGACACATGTTCCACTTAAATTACTTTTCAACAGTGTGTTAGATTATGGCGTCTCAGATGTGAATTCTGCGAAAATGCTCGGGAGCACAGCTTGCACTTAAATGGCTTTTCACCTGAGTGTGTTCGATTATGGTTGGTCAGACTGGAATTCCGAGAAAAGACTTGGGGGCATAGCTTGCACTTAAATGGCTTTTCACCTGAGTGTGTTCGATTATGGCGGATCAGATCGATTTTCTGAGAAAAGGCTTGGGGGCATAGCTTGCACTTACATGGCTTTTCACCCGAGTGTGTTCGATTATGGCAGATCAGACTGGCTTTCTGAGAAAACACTTGGGGGCACACCTTGCACCTAAATGGCTTTTCGGAAGAGTGTGTTAGATTATGCGTTTTTAAATTAGAATTCTGAGCAAAGACTCGGGGGCACAGCTTGCACTTAAATGGCTTTTCACCTGAGTGTGTTCGATTATGCAAGATCAGAGTACTATTACGAGAAAAGGCTTGAGGGCACAGCTTGCACTTAAATAGGTTTTCACCAGTGTGTGTTCGATTATGGCAGATCAGATAGCCATTCTCAGAAAAGGCTCGGGGGCAGAGCTTGCACTTAAATGGCTTTTCACCAGAGTGTGTTAGATTATGCCTTCTTAAATGAGAATTCCGAGCAAAGGCTTTTAGGCAAAGCTTGCATTTAAATGGCTTTTCACCAGTGTGTGTTTGGTTATGCCTCTTCAGTCGGGAATTACTAGCAAAGGCTTGAGGACACAGTTTGCACTTAAACAACTTATTGCTTTTGTGCTTTTGAGTGTTGCTTGGCACTTTGGACCTGGAGTGAGAGGACACGGGAGGATGCTGGCTCTTGGATTGTTCATCACCATGGGCAACCAGGTGGTTCACGATCCCATGCTGATCTTTGGTGACATAGGTGCAGGAACAGCACCCAAACCAGATGTCCTCAGTGGCTTTCAATGGGCAGCTGGTCTCTCCCAAAAGTGCAACTCCCCCTCCTACAAGGCTTCATGTGTATTAGGACACTAGGAAAGCACAACAAAGATAGCCACATTTTAGAAATAAGCAGTCATTGTAGTTCTGCATTAGCTGAGTGGTTGAATTTCATTTCTTCCCTTTTACTTCAGTCCAAAGCACTGTCTCATGTAAATTCAACATGGTTAACTTTATTAAAAAGCATAGTTTGCACGAAAATTAAAGAAAACATTTACTTGGCCTTCAGATGTAGTGTGTTGTTCTCTACCTTCCAGAATGTTTTCAACAATATGACATGCTCAAAAACTACCAAATGGACGCATCAGATGGGCAAGAACATACATTGCGAGTGACAAATGACATCTAAAGGACAAGTGAAAGTTTTTCTGTTTGCACAATTTATAGATTTTTAATAAAACTTCGTGGCATGTTTTGCAAAGAAAAAAAATTAGGAAGCAATGGCTGACTTTCTACACTGGTCATTGTTTTCCAATGTTATCCTGGTACCTTGCAGAAAGCCCGCTTCCTCTATCTCATCTTCATCTTGCCGTACATAGGAACTCAAAATTTACCTTGCCTCACACTCTTTTCCCACTGCCATGAACTTCCTCTAAACTTCAATCCTAGTGCTTGCTTCCCTCCCCGAGAAGCATAACCTATATCATTTTGTACATTTCCATCTGAGCTCTGGGCTCAGCCGAGTCCCTGGTGGAGGATCTCCAAATCGGCACGGATTTGTACAAGCACTGCTTTGGGCTATGACCACCTGTAGTCTAGACTAGAGCACTGCACGGGCTGGAATTTCTAGGCCCGGCCCAGCCCGGTAGACACGGCCCGGGCCCGGCCCGAGCCTGACAATATTTTTAATTTCTAGGCCCGAGCCTGGACAGAGTCCAAACAAATTTAAAAATATATGCCCGAGCCCGGCCCAAGCCGGAAAACTGGGACCGAAATTTTTTTTACACCATAAATATGCCGACTTCTATATATTTTCGAGATATGAGCGAAATATGCACATCATTTGCGAGTCTTTGAACTCATGGCACCGAGTATTCATAAGACAAAAGAATGGAATTTTTTATTTATAAGTTTTCTAACAGATATTGCACTTTTCGTTGTTCAGTTCAATTCGTTCCACAGAGAAATTCCCTTCCTACATATTTTTGTAGAGAAACAATAAATTGTCCAGTGACTCTTTTTATGCGGGTCCACCTCGTTTACATGACGTAGCCCTCCGCGCTAAGGTTCCGTTCGCATCTAGCACTCCCGAGTGCACAGGATGTGTTTGGATAGAAAGGACAGTTTCGGGAATTCCTTCTCGTGCGTTCTCCAGAAGCCGCAAGGCTCAAACACTTCAGAGCACAAGTAGTCCTTCCTTGCCATGCAGATACTCCTCCAATTCGTCGGTAGCTACCTTGTCATCCTTTGCATCACACCAGTCTTGAAACAAACCCAGGCACCTTCTTTTGGAAGCGAGATCTCGAACGTCATTGTCAGTTTCATCTTCATCTTGGTTCATTGCTTCAGTGACACAAGCAAGTAGCTCTCTGACGGGCGCGTAGACTTCAAGGCGCTCGTCCTCGGGCAACATGCGGAGTTGGCGGAACTGAGGCCAGAGAAGTGTGGCGGTCTTGTGGAGGAGAGAAGTGTTCAGCTTCGTGTCCAGGAAATGACGAGCACGGACCTTGATCGTCTCGATTTGCACTGCCTCTAGTGCAGACACTGGAGCATGTTCAAGATGGTTCTTCAAAGCGGAAGCATAAAGCAGAACCGGAGGAAGTGTTGGACGTTTTTCCTCTTAAGCGCATCACTAGCATCTTTGAAGGGTTGCAGGAACTCGATTAACTCATTGAGTCTTGTCTTGTTCACGCTTTCCATCACTCGATTGTTCCTTGACTCCAGCAGACCCTTTATCTCCTTGAACTGAGAGCAGACGGACTTTAGCATGGATACCTTTCGCGCAAGCGGTTGTCACTTTCTCCTTAACGTCCGCGGGTGCGGGAGGTTTAGGGCATTGAGGTGATAAAAAAATAAGAAATACTTGTGCTGTTCGATGAAACCTTGCACTTGCGACGACTGAGATGAGACGTCCCTGTCTGAACGAACGACACTGAACATGTCTTTTGGGCACCGACGTTCTGGAGTCCACAGCTGTGAGAAATTTTTCTCATACAGAGCTCATACATTTTGTCTTCTCAACAAGTTTGTAGAGCGTACGTGATGTCAAGCTCGCCAATTGTCGATATTGGCACACCACCTTCCATTGCTGCTATTGGGACAGAGGATGGCAGTATAGAAAATAAATGATAATACAAAAAAAGTTTCTCTGGAAAGATGGACTTCTCAAGCGTCTGTTCCTTACTGGACGGTTGGTAACATGGGCAGGACATAGGTCGATTCTATTGGACACTTCGAACCCGGAAAGATTCTAGAAGAAAAGACAATCAGAACCTCGCTAGTGCATCTTCAAAAGGATTCGTAAAAAAATATATATATCTAGGGTACGTTACCATGTTCTTGGTGGCATAGTAAGGACCCCGCATAAAGTATGAAGTCGAGGTCACGCTTTTCTTTTTTTTAGTTTGAAAAGCAGAGGAAAAATACAGTCATGTTGTACCCTGTGACCAAAGTGCCCTCGTTTTCTTGCCCAAACTCTCCCACTATGCTGGTGGAGTCCATACGTTTTTTTTTATCCGCTTGAAGGCTTTCTAACTGCAAGACACCTTTTTGTTATCGTGAACGGCACTGTAGTGACTTTGCACTTCGCCTTTTTAGTTTTCAATTAACCTAAAAGGTGAAAGAAAGTAACGTTTTGTTCTCACCACTTTAGTATTTACGGCATACGGCTGCCCAGGGACGGCCCGGGCCGGCGCGGCCCAAAAACTTTCTTGTTTTTTTGTTCAAGCCCGAGCCCAGCCCGCGGGACGGGCCGAACTAGGGCTTTTGGGCTGGCCCGGTCCTGTGCAGTGCTCTAGTCTAGACACAGCCACTTTACTCTCTATATGAAAAAGGTTGAAACGAAAAACTTACCAAGACCGAAGGACTGGATAGATTCCATTCAAATTGCTGGCTGTGATCAGGTTCGCAAGTAGGCATGGGCGATCACGAAGGAGTCACGGGACCACTTGAGATGACTAGGACCAAATGCAGAGAGCAATCACTGTAATTAAGAACAAAGCAGGCACACCCTCCAAGCACATCAAATTAGCCAGACAGCTATGAGGATAACACGCAAGAGACACACATTCACAATTTTATAACAATGACAAATGAATGAGAAAATGGAATGCTGTGCACCTAGCAATGGGTGCTCGCTTGCATATGTTAACACAATCCGTTTTCTTGCTTTCTGCCACATTGCCATTACAGTAAAATTCCTATCAGTTAAAGGGGAGACTGGCAAAAGATAAAATCTGAGGTAACTATGCCACTGGAATCATTGGCAGTCAGCAGCGGCAGTGGCACCTACTTCTCCGTGCTAATCTGTCTTCACGCCATTACAGTGTCTCGCTGCAAAACGCTGTGTCAGTTCCAGCCAGGAACGGGAGCATCGCCACGGAAAGCCTAAGCGATTGACAATCACCGACACCGGCATGCCCCCTCGCCACAGCCAAGCAGGGAAATAAGAAAAGGGCATCGCGGGACCGCTCATCTATTGGCAGTCAGCAGCGGCAGTGGCACCTACTTTTCCGTGCTAATCTGTCTTCACGCCATTACAAGTTGGTGCTCCCTGTTTCATCATTTTGATCATTCTATGGTTGTTGCTACTGACGCTGCTGACATTTCTAGTGCCTTCGAGTGTGCTGTTCTTGAATACTATGTCATTGGATGATGACGATGAGTGCATATCCTACCATGCGACACTTCCCGAGGACGGTTCGTTTTTAACTTGCGTACAATGCGAGTTTAGTTATCACTTTGGTGAATGTTCTGAAACCAAAACAACTAAGGCAAAGTAAGCAGCTGCCAAAAATCCTTGGGTATGCCGAACTTGCAAGATCACTAAAACGAGACGTGGTCTGGCACGAGAAAAATCAAAGCAGAGTAAAGAAACTAAAGATCACGAAGAAGGATACATGCTGGTGGAAATAAACAAGAAACTTGCTGCACTTATGGAAATAAAGAGTGCTGTAGAGAACATTGAAAAAAAAGTACAGAATGTGTCAGACAAGTATGATGGGCTACTTGCTGAGATGCGCAGTCAAAGACAAGAAATAACGGACCTTAAAGAAAGCATACAAAAGGTAGAAAACACTGATAATGAAGAAACAATACAGCTCAAGCAAAAAATTAATGACCTCGAACAATACAGCAGGCTGCAAAACCTTGAAATTCATGGCCTACAATATTCGGTGAATGAGAACTTACTGCCGAAGCTGAACGACCTAGCCTCAGGGCTCGACCTACTGCCACTAACTGAACAATTGGATTGGATTGGAGTCTGCGGCTCTCCCCTTTGTATCGGGTGATCAACAGTAATGGATACTGGATCTAGCCTAGTCAGTCGCGCCTCCCGCGACTTCCGCTTCCGCTTGGTGTTCCGCTGGTCGGTTGCACTCTCTCTGCCGATGTGTCTCTCTCCACCAGACTTCCAGCCGCCTTTTCGTCACCTCTACCGCCGATCGAACATTCCTTTGCTCTTCCTCTCCTTGCTCTGCACCGATTCGGAAACCCAGTGCGACTGGTAGCACCGTCGTACTAGGGACCGGTACAATGTGCCGGCACTGCAGCACCAGGTGCTCCGTCGTCTCGTCGGTCTGCCCGCAGAGTGTGCACGTCCTCTCCTGTCCCTCCGTGAACCTGGCTCTCCACACCCGGGTCCGTAATGTACCCATGCGGGCCTCTGCGAGGAGTCCACTGCCCGTCGAGTTGTCATACCAGGGCTCTTTCTTTATGGCCTCCTTCTCCGTGTAGTACAACGCGAGGGACGGCTTCGCCGCCGCCCCCGCTCTCCATCTCTCCGTCTCCACTGCTTGGATGCCCTTTCTGATTGTCGCTGACCCCACCCGGTTCTCGCCCGCTGACTCCAGCCAGATCGGTTCGAACCCATAGCGGTCCCGCAGCCTTCGGAGGCGGTGCATCCATTTCGTGCCTCTTTCCTTGTATATCATGTAGCGCAGGGTGCGGTGGGCCCAATTCCCATCCGGGAGTCTGTGCACTCTCCTCTCGTACAGTGCCTTGGCGCTGGCTTCTCTGGCCTCGAAGGACGACCAGCCTAGGTCCCCCTGGACACCCTCGTTGGGTGCTGTTCTCGGGACTGCCAAGGCCATTCTTCCCGCCTCCCTCTGTCTTCTCTCCAGGAATTCTCTTGTTTGCGATGAGAGGACGAGTACGCCATTTGCGTACGTGAGTCCCGGAACGATGGCCATTTTCCATAGCCCCCGCACCACCTCGAACCTGTTGAAGGTCCAAGTGGTCTTCTTCGCCAGGACTCCTTTCCCCCTTATCGCTCTCAGTCTCTTCTCCCGTTCATGGACCTTCAGGTAGTCGGACTCCGCAGCCAGGGTCACTCCCAAGTATTTGACCGTGTTTTGTCTTGTCAAGTTCCCTCCCTGCAGGTGCCACTGTTGCTCCTCTGGTTCCTGATTCGGTCCATCTTGATCTCCCCAGACTAAGACCGCACTCTTGCTCTGGTTGAAACGGAGTCTAAGGTGTGTGGCGAGCTCCCCGCAGATGTCCAGAAGCACCTGGAGGTCCTCCGGCGAGTCGGCCAGAAGCACCACATCATCGGCATAAATGAGGGCTGGTATCCTTTGCCGCTTCCAGGCTCCCTCCATTCTGTATGATAGGTCGAAGCCCACATCCGACTGCTCCAGTGCTTTCTCCAACGGTGCTACATACAACATAAATAGCAAGGGAGATAGTGGGCATCCTTGCCTCAGGCCCCTGGGTACTGGTAGACGTTTGGTCATGTGGTCCTCCCACTCAATCCGCACCGAGACCCCATCATACAGTGCCTGCAGCAGATTCACATCTGCCTCGTTTATTCCTAGCCCTCGAAGTCGACTCCAGAGTATGTTCCGGTCCACCGTGTCGTATGCCTTGGAAATGTCCAGGAATGCTGCGTAAAGTGGTCTGCCCTCCTGGGCTGCCACTTCGATGCACTGTGTTACCACAAATAGGTTGTCTTCTATGCATCTTCCTGTTCGAAAACCGTTCTGCAGCTCTCCCAGCACTTCCGTTTCCTCGGCCCATTTCTGCAGTCTCGTTCTGATAATCTGAGTGCACATTCTGTAAAGCACTGATGTGATGCTGATTGGCCGGTAGTTACCGAGTTCAGCCTTTTCGCCTTTTCCCTTGTA
Source organism: Ixodes persulcatus (assembly GCA_013358835.2). NCBI lineage: Eukaryota > Metazoa > Arthropoda > Arachnida > Ixodida > Ixodidae > Ixodes > Ixodes persulcatus. Next base: position 48,681 of record JABSTQ010008368.1, on the reverse strand, counting down.
CAAGAGCTTCATTCTTGTTTCTTTCCATGTCTCCGGTACTTGGGCATCTGCGAGGATCTCTGTGAGACTTTCGGCCACCAAGGCTCGCATTCTCGGTCCCAGACCCTGAATAAGTGACATGGGGATCCCATCGCTTCCCATTGCAGTCTTTGCGTCAACCCTCCGTGCCGCTCTTGATAGCTCCCCATCTGTGGGTCTTACTCTAAGCTCCGCCGGCGGCCCCTGGTCCTTATTGTCCAGATCAGGGATTTCCTGATCTCCCTCCACAGACACTGGTTCTTCTGCCCCGATCATGTTCCCGTACCATTCTTCTATGAGAGGGATGCATTGGAAGGAAGGACTACACAGGTTGCCAACAAAGTCCGAAAAAACACCAGCTGTGTTGATCCGTTTTTCTACACGAGCAACAAGAGACCGTTGGCTTCAGAAAAGAGGACAGCTTCGGGGAAACAGGCCACAATTCTATGAAAATCTGACGGCACAGAACAAAAAGCTACTGTAGTTCGCAAAGACAGAGGCCAAAAAAAGAGCTATAAGTACACATGGCAAAAGAACGCACGGATATATGTAAGAAAGAAGACTGGTGATAGTGCTATCAGGATCAACAGCAAAGACGAAATGACAAAAATACGTTGAAGATTGAAAACTTTTCTTTTTTATCTTTTTCCTTCTTTTTTTACTTTCTAACTAATGGAAAAGTATCCACTGATTGCTGTTATTACAACTGTGATACATTTAATAAACTTATGAAAAATAACACACTAGAAAACAAGCAAAAAATGTCCTTATTTCATCTAAATGCAAGAAGCCTTAGAAATAAAAATGACGAAATTGAACTGTTCATGAATATGCTGAATCATAACTTTGATATTTTGGTATGTATGGAAACGTGGTTTACTGGGGTTGGCGATACTGTTAGCTTTAACAAATATACCTGCGAGGAAATTTATCGTGAAAACCGGAAAGGAGGTGGTGTGTCGCTATATTTTCGTGATGGCCTAACATATGAAATTGTTCCAGAGTTCACGCGTGTCAACTATAATTATGAATTGTTAGTTGCCAAATCCTGTAAAATGGTTGTGGTTGCAATATACAGACCACCGTGTGGATCCTTGCGGGTTTTTTCTGGATTTTATTACACATTTAGTAGATTATATTACAGCAGTTAACTCGAAAATTGTCATAGCAGGCAACTTGAACGTAGATCTGATGTCTGAAGACCCCTCGAATGTTGAACTTCTTGAAATAATCCAGTCTTCCGGTTGTGAAAACGTGACTAATTTGCCTACTAGGATAACATCACATACAGAAACGTTAATTGATATTTGTATAACCAACCGCCAAACTGATGACGCGTATGCGGGTGTATTTTCACTTGACTTTAATGACCATTTTCCTATATTCTGTTTTATACACTATGACTACTCAGAAAAAAAGAAATCAAACCCACATGAGAACATAACATATCGCGACACGAGTAACCAAAATACTAAGCAATTTTACGCTCTCGTTTCTAAGATAACTGGGACTATGTTTTATCCGAACTGGACCCTGATAAGGCATATGACAACTTTGTAGTTAAGATAAGAGGACATTATGACGCAGCGTTCCCTGTAGTTCATTACAAGAAGCACAGTAAATCCAAGAAACAATGAATTACTACAAAAATTATACAAGAGAAGAACAAAGAGAAACAGGCTCTTCGATAAGTTTATAAAAACTAAAGACATTGAAGTCCAAGCCGAGTACAGAAAAGTGTGCAATAAAGTAGCTGTAGATCTAAAGAAAGCAAAAATCAGGTATCACAGAAATAAATTTTTTAACTGTCCAAAATAGCCTTGAAAAAATATGGAGTATAGCTAAAGGCCTATTATCTTCAGTTGCCAAAGTCATTACAAACAAACCCCCAATTGAAGGTCACACCTATTCGCACGAGTCATTGGCCGAGAAGTTTAATTCCCATTTTTTGACTGCTGGCGCTAGTGCTCCTTCAATAACTCACAGTGATCTCTATGAAACTTTTATTAATATGAATCAAACTAATTCTATTTTTATGGCACCCACCAGTGACAGCGAGATCAGAAACATAATTATCTCATTAAAAAACACAGTGTCAGGCTTTGACGACCTGACTGTAGCCCACATCAAAGCAATAAACGACCTGATATGTTATCCTTTTGCGCATATATGTAATAGAATCCTTGAAACAGGCATATTTCCTCATAAAATGAAAAAAAGCTAGGGTATGTGTCATACATAAAGGAGGTGCACTAAGTAATCTAAATAACAATCGGCCAATTTCGATACTGCCATTATGTCGCTGAAAAAAAGATAAACAGTAGGTTTTCTTAGTATTTATTTGACAAAAACATCATAACGCCTTGTCAATATGAATTTCAGAAAGAAAAAGCCCCAGAATCGGCTCTGTTGAACATAAAAGAAAATATAATCAGTAATATGGAGTCTCGCCTTTACACACTCAGTATATTTTTAGACGTTTGCAAAGCGTAAGCATGACATTCTTATAGGAAAATTACCACGGTATGGAGTAAGGGGAATAGCCCTTGACCTTATCAAAAACTATTTATTCGATAGAACTCAATTTACTGTCCTGAATGGTCTTAAATCACAGATTTCCCACATACAGTATGGTGTCCCACAAGGTTCCATCCTTGGACCTTTGTTATTCCTAATATATATAAATGATATTGTTAACTTGCTGCTTACTCCTATATTACATTGTATGCTGATGCTACTAACGTGTTCTTTTCCAGAGATAATCTGCAAGAGCTTGAAGAAACTGCAAATAGCTGGCTTAATGAACTATCTGTATGGTTAGAGACTAATCAGCTAGAATTAAACACAACAAAAACAAAATATGCAATATTTAGATCAAACAACAAACTGTTGCAGTACAAACCACTTATTCACTTTCTAAATTCAACAATAGAGTCTACTACGGCACACAAATTTCTTGGCAGTATGGTTTGAGGAGTTTTTAAGTTGGACAAATCATGTAAAGAACCTAAGATGTAACATCTCAGGTTCAATTGGAATGCTGCGCAAACTAAGGGAATTACTACCAAACTGGCTCAAACTACAACTGTACTCCGCTCTTGTATATTCTCGGTTACAGTACTGCCTTTTAGTGTGGGGCACAACAACGAAAACAAACTCTGAAAAAATATCCCTTTTACAAAAGAAGGCTGCAAGAATTATTGACAATTTAGGCTAGATCAAACATACAGCAAGCACCCTCGTTCGAAAAATACTTGTTACTACCAATAGAACATGTCCTCTCACATAAATTGGCAATCATAATTTTTGATCAGATCAAGCATGATGAGATATATTTCTTTGATACTTTTCGTCATAGACCTGCTGAATACGATCTCAGGCGCGCCAATTATACAAAACCAAATGTTAGAACTATGGAACTCAAAAATTATATTACCAAATTCCTGACCTTCTAAATAAACACCCAAGGATTGTACAAATAGCACAGCAGTGTAGAACGATCCAAGTGTTCAGGAAAAAAGTCAAAACATATTTCCTTGAAGCTGATCGCCTACCTTAGATTGTTGTAAGGAAATGTAACTTTTATGTGTGCTTATTGCAAATATAGTGCCTTCAATACGTCTTCCTTTCATGGTGTTATGAAGTGTTGTGATGTGTTAACTGTCAGACGTGCATTGGATGATATTGTTGATAATGATGATGTTACTGTCAATGAATGCAGTTTTCTCTTGTTTTTGTTTTGTTTGTTTTTATTTCTTGGTTTTATTGTGACGCATTGCTTATGTCCATATGTTTATACACAAACTCAACTCTCCTACGTCATGCCGCGGTGGTGGCGCGTCGGGCGCACTTCCGGTCTGGGGCGGTGGGCAGAAGTCGCCGTGCGAGTCATGCATTCCTGTGTTCTTTGGGAGAAACCAGACAAAAAACCTACCTTCTCGTCAAAATGCTGCGACGGGGGCTGTACCAAGAGAGTCTGGAAAGGTTTGAAGATCAGTTTTCCTGTGTTTCTGCCCACTCTGTTCGTCCGAGAACGTCGATAGTAGCCGTGAAAAGGGCCAACCAGACGCTGTCGAACTACGATTGCTTGTGCGGGCAACACTTTGTGGTCGCCAGATGTATTTGTTTTGTTCCAACATGAACGAGCGAAAACCGCCAAGTCGTACGGACCACCCACGGGGTCAGTGCGTCTTCAAATTCACACGGCCGCCTGATCGTTCGAACTTTCGTCTGCTCTTTCAAACTTTTTTGCTTTTTGTCGTCTGCTCGTTCAAAGAAAAGTGGCCCGTAGACCAAACTTTGACCCAGTGATTGCAATAAGAAGTAATTGCAGGCCTCAAAAGACTTAAGTAGGCTCGGTGTAAACAGTAGATGCAAGATGTTGATCATTGATACCAGTGGCCATCACCGACTTGTTACGCTTGGTCTGTTCCCGCTTCCGATTTTAAGTATTGACGTCGATCATTGCCGTATACCTTCTACACTTTTGCAGCACTGAGCGACGTCGCGACCGAAAATAGCTAGAAGAATCTCATCATAGATTTTGCGTCCATTCTGCGGCGTTCATGCCAATGAATCGCCGCACGTCAAATTATTTACGCAAAGTTTAGCGGCGTAACGAGCCTTGATAATTTCGCTCAGGTGATTAAAGTGGTAAGACATTGCTATGAGGACGTAGAATCGACAATTCCAACGTGAAAAAGAAGTATGCAGACTCACACAGACGCCGACAACGTGACATTCCAATGGTTTGTTGACGCGGGACGCGGTGCTTCTTGCCCGCACTCCATTGCGCATGCGTTCGAACTGTCGTCTGCTCTTTCAAACCTGTCTGCTTTTTGTCGTCAGCTTGTTCAAACGACAGCAGCCCGTAAGCCAAACGTTGACCCGGTAATTGAGATAAGAACTAAGTGCAGCCCTCAAAACACTTTTGAAGGCTGGTTGGGGTAAGTATAGGCTAAGTGTAAACAGTAGATACAAGAAGATGTTGATCATTGTTACCAGTGGCCATCACCGACTTGTAATGCCCGATTCTACTTGCGGTTTTCAGTACCGACGTCCACCATCTCAGCTACGGTCCACGCTTTTGCAGCCCGAGCGACGTCGCGACTGAAAATAGCGAGCAGAATCTCATAGTGGGAGTATGCTTTAGCGCCCGTTCTGCGGCGTCCACTTGAAATGAATCGCCGCATGTCACATTATTCAAGCAAAGTTTTGCCTCGTTAATTTTGCTGAAGCCGCTCAAGTAGTCAGATATTGTTAGGAGGACGTAGAATCAACAATTCCAACGCGAAAAAGAGTATGGGTACTCCCACCGATGCCAACAACAACGCAATTCAATGGTTTGTTTATGGGCAACGGTGGGCTTCTTGCCCACCGTCCACCGCGCATGCGCGGCACCGGTGGCGTCCGCTAGGGCACTCCGGTTTGTTTGTAAACATGAGTTGGTGTATATTGATCAGAAGGGTTCATAAATGTCTATGTTTATTTTAATTTTGTTGCTTAATTATTGTATGCTGCTTCTGTTGACTGCCATAAGGGGGGGGGGGGTGGGGGCTGGCAGCCACGTCAGAGGGTTTTTTCTGCCTTCTTTTGCTGCAGCCCCCAAGACCCATGTATGACACACGTATGTCTGAAATAAACTAAACTATTCTATTCTGTTAGCTTTCCCTATATATTTGCTAAATTTGTTCTGCAGAACGCTTTATTTTTCTAGATAAATCGGACTGAACCTTGGGACCTTCGGATCCACCCCATACAGGAAGCCTCTTTCCAAAAACATGTTTGGAGTGTTGCTTAATGCTCATGATTACGAGCATTCGCACACTGCGAAGTTTAAAAAATTCCTTTAACTGACTTGTTAAAAAAAAATTTGGGAACAAATTGGCAGCCATGGCAAATGCCAAGAATTACAAAAAACAAAAAGACACTACCGTAAAATACAGGGGAAGCGTCGACCCCGTTTTCACTGAAAATTGGGTTAATCTAGACATGGGCGCTTGTCCGGCCACATCGGGCAGTTAACATATCATTTCTGAATTCCAAAGTTTGGGAAATGTTAATAGTTGGCACTGGAACGAAGTGGGCACTTCTGCGGTATTTCTTAGTAATTAGCAAATCAAATACCTCAATTGTACTAATTTGTTGATTAGTAAAAATAAACATGGTTTCATTAGGAAGCTTGTTAAGACTCATCCAGAACTCTTATATCAGTCAACCTTGGGAAGAGTTAAAGGAATACTTCAACGAAATTTTAAATATACCTGCCGTGTTCAGAAATAGGTTGAATATGTTCCACAATATCCATAAACGACAATCGCACGTTTCTATTTTGAGCCTGACGGCTGTATTTTTCGTTATAAACGGCCCACTGTAGCAAACGCTCGGAGGGCAGCCAGGGGAGAGCACGTCACATCCGCAGCAATCGTGACGTAGTTTGTCTCGGGACCTTACGTCCGGACGCAGCGGACGCTGCGAGCTGTCCCAGCCAATCCCGCTCTGTGGACGTAGCCTGTGATACGCTTTCCGCGCGTCGCTCTGCCCCCTCTCCAAGGTCATGTGACATTCCCACGGCCTTGGATAGGCCCTGATGGCTCGTAGCACCTGCTGAAAGCAGCCGAAGCACACCAGCAATCGGGCATTACAAACGAGGCGTCAGCAACATCCCCCAGGTGCTCTTTGCTAATCGTTTAATTCATTTTAAAATTCCTTTTTGTGTCTTTTTCAACGAGAGATTGGCGTGTCTGACGTGATAATGCTCCCTTGAACACGAATAGACCAAGAAATAAGCGTCGAAATTTCATTGTAGTATCTCTTTAAAGGAATACTACAACGGAATTTCGGCGCTTATTTTTTGGTCTCTATGCGTTCAAAGAACCAGTATCACATCGGACGCACCAATATCCTGTTAAAAAAGACACAAAAAGGAATTTTAAAACGAATCAAACGGTTAGCAAAGAGCACCTGGTGGATATCGCTGACGCCTTGTTTGTAATGCCCGTCTAGGAGCCTTGATAGGTAGTGACGGAAACCGTCTTGCCTCCGGCCACGACTCGAGAAGATCTGCAGGAGGAACTCCCCTCTCCCCGAGACTCCTCTTTTGTGTGTCTTAGAAGTCGCTATTGTCCCTCTACAAGATTATAGAAGATTAACCCGTCACTCAAAATTTGTACAAAAGCAGCCGCTTCGGTGAGTGGAACGGCTACGACATCCTCTCGATGTCAGCCCCGCCGCAGCTTTGCTCGGCGGGGCTGACATCGGCGGAACTTTTAAAAGCGTTTGCAGAAACAGCTGGTATAGTCTGCAATGGAGTGACATTAACTTTAGAGAATGCTGCATCCACATCACTGCACCTGGTCTTACGCAAACATGGGAGAAGGCAGATGTTGCAGTTCCCGAATGTATGGCCTAACAATTGATAGATGAGTGTCAAACAGTTACGAAGTTGAAATGCAAACTGCACAGAGCCCGATCGTCGCAGCTAGTTATCATAGCCTTACACATGGCTCGGGCTAGACATCCTAGATTGCCTCCCTTTAGGGGAGCCACAGTTGCTTGTTTGTTTTCCACTGGAACCGGGCCACTCGCCACAATCCAACTCGTCACCGGAAAACTTGTAACAACTGGTCACAGCGGCCTTCTCGATCGACGTCATCTTGTCATAGGAACACTCGGCACAGGTGGCCGCTTGTCACCGGAAGACTGTTCGCACTCATCTTTGTTTTGGAAGGAGCAAAATCAACCTTGCTTTACACAAAACAATCACAACGCTCGGAATGAGTGCTACCATGTTTGTACTAAGAAATACGCTTCAGGACAGTCGCATTTGGTAAGACTAGTACATTCATTAGAGTGTGGAACTAAGGAACACTCAACGTATATGACTTCGATGCTACCAAACAATAATTGTTTGTGCCATTGTACCAAGACATTTTGTAGACAGCTAGCAAAAATGCAGTTCTGGAATTCCTTCAGTATGTAGGGATAAAAACTACTGCAAAGCAATAAATAATGTTATAAGTTTGAATTAGTACTGGTAAAAATAATCCCCGGAGAAGGGGAACAAGAGGGACAAAGGAAAACATAAATCTCCAAACACAGCTAGGTGACTGCGTGCGCGACCGAAAAAATTCGCCTGGTCCGGATATCGAACCCGGGACCTCTCCATTACAGGTGGAGCGCTTCACCCTTGTTGGTGTTAAACTGGAGGCAGCTGATAAAACCCGTTTGCTCTACTGACGTCTAACCCCTGGTTAGCTCAGTTGGTAGAGCGCTCCACCTGTAACTGGAGAGGTCCCGGGTGGATACCCGGACCAGGCGGAGTTTTTTGGTCGCGCACCAGTCACCTAGCTGTGTTTGAAGATTTGTGTTTGTCCTTTGTTCCCTCCCCTTCCCCAGGGATTATTTTCACCATTCTTGTCCAGCTCGCTTGCACCTTTGTATTTAATTGCATTATAATCATAATTGTTAGTACTGTCCGAAATAGTTATTTTAGCACCAAACAGACTACTCTATTAAGGTACATCAGAGCATAAAAAAAAAAAGGGAACGGTAAGATATACCTTTTTTTTTTTTTTAGGGCTGGAGAGTGAAAGTGTGATCTTCGTTTACTTGTCATGTTTCCACTTGTCTCTTCATCTATTCTTTGTCCGTCTTTTTTTTTCAATTAGGAAGAATCGAGGCCTTCTGAATCAAATCCTATGCCGGATGTTTCTTCATATTTAAAATCGTTTCTGCAATCAGTACACTTCGGACTGTTGCAAAAAAATGTCCAGTTAACCATCAGACACATTTGTATAACCAGCGCAAGATAAAAAAAAAAAAAAAATCGTAGCATGATTTTTAGTTTATGAATATCATTGATCGAGAGCTTGTTCTTGCTACTCTAGCTTGGACGAAAAGGAACATTGGGCCCTAGGGACAGAACCGTCTGGACCTGGACGGAACTCCACTGGTTCAGCTATCGCTCCGTCTGGACGGAACTCTACTGCGTCCGCACTCGTGCGGTTTACCTCATCGCGCGACTGACCGAGCGACAGCGAAGCGGGTCGCCAGCCGTCCCTCCAGCGATCCCTTTGACCCACGCGGAACGTCCCCGATCTTCTCTTTATCGAGATCGGCACTTACCGCTCGCTTGCACAGAGTCAAACCCAGTTCATTCGTATCGGCGCCTTCTTTTGCTCCTTGAAGTGCTTGAAATTCATCGCAGAAGAAAGGTCCCAGCAGACGAAGCAGTACAAAGACAGCGACCAGAAAAAAAAGTAGAAAAAAGCGCCCGAAATTGCAACAATGAGTCGGCCGTGAATGCATTTACAAATATTTCCCAATTTTTGGCACTTTATTTTGTTCAAAACTAATTTGTAAACGTTAATTTGAATAGTTTTAATTTGGCTCGTTGTATTCAGGAACGAAACCGAAACTAACTTCTATTTTGGGTTGTTCTACACAGTAGTTCTTCAGCTAAAGAAGTGGTTCGCGGAGGCTTTATTTTGTGAAATACGTGTCCGATCCAGACACTTCAAAATATATTTCAGAGTTCAGTGTCCCTTTAAAGACGGGGTCTTTCATACACGTACCTTAGAGACGAGTTCCTCAAGATTGGACAAGATTGATGAGGCGACATCTCACCTGGACGGGCAGGTGAACACACATCCGAACTGGACGCTCGAGAAAGCTTTCCAGTCCCCGAAGGTAACAGTCTGGTGCGGAATCTGGCGAGAGGGTGCCCTACCTGAAGATGATGCAGGATGAGTTCCTTCCCGAGTTGGGAGCACTGCACATGCAGTGGAACGTATGCATCTTTATGCAGGATGGTGCGCCACCCAACTGGTCGACGAGTGTAAGACACCGGCTGGACAACACCTTCCCAGGACGCTGGATGGGCCGGGGATCGCCGAGCATGCCGTGGGCGCGCCCCGATCGTCAGACCTCACGATATATATGCGACTACTTCGTTCTGGGGTTTACGAAGTCCCAGGTGTACAATGGCCGCATCTCCACATTCGACAAAGCAGCGCATCGAGGCAGCGTTCACTCTTCACGGACGAGATGCGAGCTGGTGCATTCGGAGAGTACGTGACCAGGCTTGGCCTGCGCATAGGAGGCCACGTCGAAGCCCTGGTTCCAGCCGAATTAGCGCCGTATTGCTCTGCCCAGAACCGACCTGACAATAGTCTGCAGAACAACTCACACCTTCTTACCAAGTGAACGGTTTATTTATTTTAATACCCTGAGAAAGGCCCTTTTTAGGGCTGCCAAATGCTGTCGTCACGGAGCATGGCCACTCTTGACGCGCCTGCTCTCCCGTGCCTCTGAATACCCATGCAAATTAGATTCTTTGTATGTGCCCTCTTCTTTAAGGCCCGTTCACACTCTTGCGACCTCTTAAACCTGGGTTGCTTAAAACTTCTTAAACCAGAGGACACACTGGCGCCATCTATTGGGTAGCAGTGTAAACTCGGCCGTCCGGCATATTTTTTATTTCTCTCGCGCATTATCCTTTCTTTCTTGGCTCGAAAAACTTTTGTCAATGTTATAAACGAGCCTTTCTATGGGTATTACGCACGTTTGACCTCGGAAATCCCGCAAAACCTTCGCTCTTGTGAAATGCAGTTCCAGGGTCACCGCATAGATGGCGCCACAATGCCAGTGTGTCCTCTGGTTTAAGAAGTTTTAAGGAACCCAGGTTTAACAGGTCGCAAGAGTGTGAACGGGCCTTTAAACCTGGGTTCCTTAAAACTTCTTAAACCAGAGGACACACTGGCGCCATCTATTGGTTAGCAGTGTAAACTCGGCGGTCCGGCATATTTTCTTTTATTTCTCTCGCGCATTATCCTTTCTTTCTTGGCTCGAAAAACTTTTGTCAATGTTATAAACGAGCCTTTCTATGGGTATTACGCACATTCGACCTCGGAAATCCCGCAAAACCTTCGCTCTTGTGAAATGCAGTTCCAGGGTCACCGCATAGATGGCGCCACAATGCCAGTGTGTTCCCTCGTTCTAAAAAAATTTAAGAAGTTTTAAGAGATCTCGTCTCTCTTAGTCGTACTCGGTCGCAAGAGTGTGAACGGGCCTTTATATCACTCACTTTATTACCTCGCAAGTGGGCTCATTTTCGTCTTCTGCGCATGAGAAAGGAAGTAGCGGTGACGTCAGAACGCCGAGCCCTGATTGGCTGATTGCGACCCCCCTATCTGAGCGTCGTCTGCTCCTTTGCAACGTCGTCTGCGTGTCTTACCTTTCCTGCGACTTTTGGAAGTGCAGGTCTTTACGAGCGAGCTCGACTTCGCCTTTCAGAGAGGGCAGACGAAATAGATCGAGCGGTACGTTGTTTTTAACAACTAGCAGACACGCATTAAGGAGAGAAGTCAAAGGACTCACTGGCGAGGTGTCCCGAGGCGCCGAGGTTTGTTTCCTAAGAACCGAGACCGAGAGTGAGCGTGGTGTCCGCAAGTTCCCTCCCAAATACTTTTTCCCTCCTTTCATGTGCGGCGAGACTCCTCACTCTTTAACGGCGTCGGCGGGTCGGCGCAGTTAACATCGTCTGCTTTACGTCTGCTAGTCAAAGCGATGGCTGCTTTACCTTTCCTGCGTCTGTCGGAGATTCACCGCTTTTTCACCGGCGAGAGTCACCGCTGCCTCGGAAAACAAGGAGATGACTAGAGGAAGAGATTGAAGGGTTCACAAGGGTCGCGCGGGCATATTCCACTCAGCACGCCAGCCGGTCGTGGGCAGACGGTCTTGGCCAAGGACCGTCGGAGCACCGCTGTGCCTGCTAGGCCTATCTGCCGAGCTCGCTTACTCGGGGTCGGTGGAATCGTGGCCGTTGGAGCATTTCCCGGGTGTTTGTGGATCCAGCGTTCTTTTTCGTCGTGGTTTATTTCAAGTACTTTTTACTTTTTTTTTTCTTGCTGCTTGCAGTCGGGACGCGTGAGAAGGGCACGTACAAAAATAAACGTCCGTTGATCGTCGCGACCAAGTAACTGAGCGACGCTGTCGGCCATGCTGAGTTGATCGTCGTAGGATTCCGTCGTAACCTGAGCAAACCTTACGATAATTTCGTTTCGTGAATACAAATTTGTTCTCACGTTTTGTCTTACGCACTCTTTTGGCGTAAGATGGTTTTGTGAATCTGGCCTCTGCACTTCCGCAAGTCGCAGGAAAGGTAAGACAGACGCAGACGACGTTGCGAGCAGACGACGCTCAGATAGGGGGGTCGCGATCAGCCAATCAGGGCTCGGCGTTCTGACGTCACACCGCTACCCCCTGCGCAAGAAGCAGACAAACTTTCCCTCCGCATACAGTCCGGTGTCGCACACAATGTTACACCTGTAAATCAGTGAAAGGCTCACGTTACAACAACAAAATTGCAGTGCCAGCTGGTGAAGCAACAAAACATCTTTATCCACACTAAGCAAAAACATTATACAAATAAACAAGTTAGCGAGCCTAACCTGAGTTTAAAAAACAGTCCACTAATCGAGCGGAGCACGTGAGAAACGGTGTGGCGGTGCTGTGCCGCAAACCGCAAGACCGAAACCAAAACTAACCAAAAACCCTTGGCCGATTGAGGTGCTATCTGTGAGATGCGGTTGCAAACAGGCGTTTCGTCTGCTGCCTCTCACGGACGGCGTCCTCCAAGGCACGAACAGTTTTCTTAACTTTTAGATGCGGAGCATCTCTTGCTCGGGTCTATGTCCCGCGGCGTCGGCGTTGTAGTCGGCACTCGAACTACGCACGCGCAACTCTCATCCTTCCCTCTCTCCAACAGCTGCGCGTTACTCTCTCCGCTCTCTCTCTCTACCAGCTGCGTGCACTGCGCGTGCGTTCGCTTCTCCTCACACCACGCGCGCACGCGCAACTCTCCTCCTTTAGTCTCCTCTCCTTCAAGTGTGAAAAAAAATAAACGGCGAGCGGCGAGCGTTCCAAGTTTCTCTGCCGCGAGCCGCGACGAAGGCTCGCGTAGGGGGTAACGCTAGGGCAGTCGGTGGCGCCATCTCTCGACGTCAGCACGCAACTGACTCTTTCCTCGGAACCAACACGATGCTCCGCATCACCCCATGGTTCCCCTCGGGAAGATGGTGTAATTTTTTTTTATTCCGGCAATGGTAAGTGTTGACATTTTGGCATCTTTCTCGAACGGCTGGGGCTACGTTTTGACGGAGTTGGAGCTCCCCGCAATATCTAGTTAATTTTTGCGGTGCGAAAAGCCGGTCGTAGCTCGAGCGAGTGCACGCCGATGTAGCGATTGTGCTCAGGGGGGCTATGTTGCGCTTTTTGGACTCCCAGGAGACTAGGGAGAGGGAAGTGACGTCAACAACGCAGCAAATGCAGATTGGATGTTGATTTTGTTTTCTTCTGTCAACATCCAAGCTGCGTTTCTCTAGTCGTTGACGTCACTTCCCTCTTCCAAGTCTCCTGGGAGTCCAAAAAGCGCAACATAGCACCCCTGTTCAGTTCTGAAGGACCCAGTACAACATAACCAGTCTTCTTCATATGGCAACGACGACGGATGTACAGCTGCGACTTAACGAAAATGGAAAAGCAGCGAATCGCAATCCTCTGGCAGGGTGCACTGAATCGACGGCGGCTACCGAGAAGCGCCCGCAGTGTGAAGTTGAATGTCGGTGGTCGCTTGCGCCTGTCGCCAGAGCATCAGTCAGAGAATTGCAGAAGGGACAGCAAAGGAATCGTTTCGCAGGCATTGGCCTTGTATGTGTATGTCACCTTTGGTTACGGGAGGGGGGGTCTTTTTCACCAGAGCCGTATATGTAGAGAGTTTGGTCAATGGGAGGCGCGGGCAGAGCCAGGGCGTGCGGCAGACTCGGAAAGAGGGCTTGGCATGCTCTCTTGACCAACCAGAAGCCGAAAAGAATCCCCTAGCGGTGGTAGCGAGAAACAGTTCTGATCGAAGGTATATGTTCGTATATGGTTTTAATAAGCGCGTAAGAGTGAAGTGTAGTAACTCTTTGTCATTGAAAATAGGGTGCACGTGTTGTTTTGATCATGATCATGCAGAAAGATGTAAGAAACGAATGCGCCGCTCAACTCTGCTTTGCTCGGACAGAGTGTGACCGCTCGGACGGCAGATTCCCGGCCCTTGGCGCTTGGCCTACGGATTATGTCGATCGTTCTGCTAGTCGCACTCTTCCACTATCATTTTGGATGAGCGTGATTAAAACATCACGTGTATCATATTTTCTGTCACCGAGAGTTACTCCATTGCAGTTATCAGGTTTGTTTCTCGCGACCACCGCCAGGGTATTATTTCCGGCTTCTGGTTGGTCACATTCGAATTTCTGAAGACGCCCTGGAACACGCCCAGCCTGCTTTCGGCCAATGGCGCCTCCTCATTTGGCTCCTATACTTCCCAACGAATGGCCAAACTCTCTACATATACGGCTCTGTTTTTCACCCATTTGTCCATTCATTCTTACTGACCAGAGGGCGCGAGCCGCCGCCCGATTCAAGGACTTCAGCTTCAGCTGTGTTCATTGATCCATGACTCGTTTAACGTTCTTTTTAGCAACAACAACAACAACCGTAGCGCGTGAAAGACTTCTCGGCTCAACGAACAGGTAAATACTGTCCCCAAGACTGAATAGTTAGTTGCGAGGCGATAGCTTTGACACAAACTTCGCAAGTCCCTGCTTACGGCCGTCGCTTCATGTACGTTTCGCGCTCTTGCGCACTGAGACTCTCAGGTAAACGAGTAGTGGATCAAATATAGAGATGGAGGCGAGTTGGTTCATGATCACAAACTGTTAGCAGCGGACAAAACGGCGGCTCGGGCGAGTTGGTTATCCATGTCTCAAAAATAACAGCGCAAGTGGGGAATCCACATAAACACACGTCATCACAGGCCACAAATACAATCACACTTATAGCCTCGCACTACTAGAGCGACAAACACCGATTTTTGTCCGACGACACCACGAAGTTCCGTGTCGCTGATGCTGTCCCACTGCAACGACCAACACCCGCATCAATCGCCGACAAGCGCCGACAAACGATCGACGACGGACGAGTTCTTGTCTGTCGTTGGACTAGTCCCACCCAGGAACATCTCTCGGGGACAAACTTATCCTCCTCGCCCGCTTGTGCCTTCTGTTGCCTCCCTTCCCACCCTTCTACCCTTCCTCCCGTTCCTCCCGTGGCTCGCTCCGCCGCTCGACCTTCGGAGAAGCCCTTGGCGGCCACTCCTCATTCCCGCAGTTCCGGTCCCTCGATTGCTCGTAGTGGTCGCGGGCGCGGCTTGCTTGCTGGCGCCGGACGATCGTGTTGCGAAGGGGAATTAGCTGTGTCTTGTTTTGCACGCAAAAACTTGGTGCGCGAGGTGGTGCTTCAAGACGTCAAGGTCTACGTCCCTGCATCAGTACGAATACACCCATGCTCGAGGACTGACCAAACTAAGACTGCTCACCACGAAGTAGGACACAACGTTCCGCAGCAAGCCATTCCGGCAAACGAGAGACTTGTCATCACGTTTTGTGATAATCGGGATGCCGAATTGTCCACCAAGAAACTCCTGCCCTCGATCATTCGGATATAAAGTTATAAACATCCTCAAAATCGGCGTGAAATTTCGTGGCGCTCACCTAGAATTAGAATTTTTCGAATGACCCAAAAAAGGAACGATTCGGGTATTCTAGTTCGGAAAAAGTTTGGTGTCGATTGTCACGACTGTTTGCGGAAAGTCGCCAATGGCAAATGAAGAGAAGCGGAAGCTTTAATCAAGAAATAAAGTAATCATATCCACTTTCACCCAGACTTGTGCCCGTTACTTCAAAAAAGTAATTAATTACAGTTACAATTACTTGGCCCAAAAAGTAATGGATTACCGTTACAAATTACTCGCCGTAAAAAGTAATTGATTAATTACATTGTTACTTTACTCGATTACTTTTGCTTTACTCCAAAGGAATACGAAAAAGACACACTCTATACTGCGTGTTCGAAGGGGAAAATGTTGGGCCTCATCAAAATTAAAACAGAAATAAACATATTCATTACTTTCTACCCAATATTTTAGGTTAATAATTTTTGGAGAACGAATCTAAAAAGCTTTAAC
This sequence comes from Ixodes persulcatus, assembly GCA_013358835.2. Lineage (NCBI taxonomy): Eukaryota > Metazoa > Arthropoda > Arachnida > Ixodida > Ixodidae > Ixodes > Ixodes persulcatus. The sequence continues at coordinate 32,594 of JABSTQ010008368.1, read as the reverse complement.
CCTTTCATGGTCAGATTTTTTGTCCAAAGACGCGCCCCTGTGGTCGGGTTTTTTTACTCCGCTATAGCAAAGAGTATACACTAGTTTATAGTCGCATAAAAAAATGTAAGACTTAAAATAAATAGTACATACACTTCAAAACATCTGCGGCGCACTCGCTGGAGGCTGAACAAAACAAAAAGGACAAAAACTTCGACGCGCCCGCTTCCGAGATGGTCTAGCAGACGGTGCGGCTGTGTGTCAGACTCCGGACTCTGAACCGAGCTGGTTTCCAGTTGTGCGTCGGATATCGAGCTGTCATCCGACTCCGAGTCGCAGAAGGGTTCAAAGTCTGAACGCGAAGAGCTATCGCTCCAATCTCCGCTACCCTACCCTACTCCGGAGCAGCGCACGCGCGGCCATCTCGAAAGCATCACTTGCACAGAGCGTCCAGTTTCGCAATTTCAAAAAGCCGCGCCAAAACAAACACGACCGGAATTACATGGTTGTAGTTCCCTTCAAACCTACCAGATGGCAGCACCTCCCCGCGAACTCTCCCGTTCAAGCAGAGGCGCGAATTTTTGAATGAGCAGTCGCCGACGTACCGGTACGTCAGCAACCATGCGGGACGCTCCCGCGCTGACGTACAGGTACGTCAGTGACCATGAAAGGGTTAACATTGATTAGGGGTGGACAAATAATGCTTGAATCCAAAAGCGCCGCATCATTTCTGTAGCTTTGACGCTGCAAATAGCCTATATGTCATGGCTTTCTTTGCGATGTAAAATTGTTGAGTCACTCAGTGCCCTGCGATTCGGACCACTGACCACCTGAGACGCTTGGTCGCATGCAACTGCCCTTGAATTTGGTAGTCATACTGATGGGTGGGTCGGAGACAAAGAGAACCTTTCTTCTTACAAACCTTGATGCCAATGTTATGGTGTTTAGAAGTTTTCTCTAGCGTGGGATACCCGAGAGCACTGCGTGGGCACTTGACCTCGAGCACGCCATCATCATTGAGGAGTTTGTCTGGTTTTGCACAAAGGAACGGCATGTCGAGAGAAATAAACAGGCCACATTCCTGTACTCTGATATTAGAGTGTGATTGTTTGGTAGGCCTCCACTGCGGTTTTCTCATGACTTCGACCATACTCCAAGGCCGGCGTGTTTATCGGTTTCGGGTAAAGAATCGAATTTACCACGCTCTCAGACTTGATCCCAGCTTTCTGCTTCCTGCATACATCATAAAATTTCGTTGAAGAGATCCTTTGCCATCTCTCTTCATGCCAGAGTTTGCTTTCTGCTTGGTCTTTGGTGGATATCTGAACCTCCTGCTGTTTTTCAGGAGTTACACAAAGTGACTCTACGAACTCCTCCTCTTTTAGTGCGTACAGAGCTGGGGACACGTCTGGCTTTTGTGCACTGTCTCCGTAGTCCTTATCTGCCTCGCAGGAAAATTTGGGTCCTTTTGAGGAGGTCGAGGCATTTTGAAACTGAAGTTTCTTTTTTGACCGCCTGGTCTTGGTTTTCTGCTTGATTCTTTCAACGAGTTTTCTCATTGGCGTACCAGGGCTTCTTCCATACTTTCTTCTGTAGAAGTATGAGTGCCACCGTGGGCCCCTCATATTGTAAGACAGGGCTGCGACATGGCATCTGCGCCTGTAGCCACCTCCTTTACTGAAGTCGACACGTTTTCCCCCGATAGTTTTTGATACTCTGCTCATGAAGCTCTCAGCTGCATTGCTGGTCATGTCAAGAATAAGACTATCTAATCTGTCAGCAACAACATCGATAGCCTTCCGAATTTCGACCATCATTCCAGATTGACACAGAGCTTCTCCTTTCCGAGTTTTGCTTGCTTCCTCGACTACATTTCCAGCCTTGACAGGGCAAAGGCTGCTCGGGCAGTTCATGTGCATGCCAAAAACGTGGTATGGGCCATTTTTAAGCTGATGGCGCAGCGCTTCAACTACCTCTCGGGTGACTGGCCTCTGAAGAGCTTCCGAGGGCTTCTTTATTGTTGTTCTGGCCAAGCGTTTGAGCGTAGAAATGTTACGTGCTGAAAGTAGCTTGCGTACCTTTACTCCTTGTTTCCCCGTGAACCTCTTGGCGTCTTTTGATACAGTGAAAAGCTTCCTAGTGTAGCAGTTGACTGCGTGGTTTGCGCATTCAATTTTTTTTATGAGGTACCCGTAACTCACACCGCTTTGCACTGACACAAAGACACTGCTATCGCCATCACCGATTAAAGTGATGTATATCAGTCCGTATTGCTGCTCACTCTCATTGAACCCTTGCACACTTATATTTTTTTCCATGAAAGTGGATGTGGAGTCCCAGTTGCAAGTGCAAACATGTTGCCTAGGGTGCTCACCCCTCGATGCAGCGAGTCGGCATACCGTACAGAACATGTTTTGGACACCGATGTACAAGATCTTGCGGGTACACCGTCCAACAATCACGGCGACCCCGCTGTTCACGTTGTAGTTGTGTCCGTACGACCTCTTGGACCAGCCTCCATCGACAACAACAGGGATCCTCCAGAAGCCCTCCTCGTCTGGACTTTCACCATGCTTTCGGGCTAGTACAATCTCTTCAGCAGCAGCCTCCCGCATTGACGATAGCAGTGTGTGCCAGATATCGCGTGCTAAGCGCTCTTCGCAGTCTTTAAACAAGTCCTGCGACATGAATCGAATGTAAGAGGCTGCACAAAGCTCGTTTGCTTGAGAAAATCCAATGCCAATTGCAAGCGAGTCGCGAACGAAGTCCAAGTTGACGCTTGTCTCTTCGTCGTTGTCAGTCTTCAACGCATGGCGGTCTTTTTGTGCACCTGTACTCAAGAATGCTTTCTAGTCCAATCCGAGTTTCTTTGACGAACTCTAACTCACCACAAAATGGGCAACTCTGTGAGTGATCCAACATAGCCGCCGCATGGTTGTTGAGCATTGCTTGCAGGTTGGCTACTATTCTTTTCCCATGAAGTACTGGTTGGGAACAGGCCGCTTTGACCGCCACATTTAGAGCATTGGAGTTCCTAAAAAAAGAAAACAATATTTTAGCCAGATCGCTCCGACCGTTACAATTTTCTCAATCAGCGAGTCCACAAATTAAGTATCTTTCAATGGTGAGTTTAAAATGATTAAAAAACGTGGACAAACTTGATATCAAAGAAACATTTAAACTAGGAGAGGGTATCAATCGACAATTTCAACCTGATTAATCACCATAGCTTTTGTTAATCGGTTGTGTTGATATCCAGGCATCACATTCAAACGTCGCAAGAACTACATTTCCTTTGTTTATACTCTCTCACGATACTCGCAAACGGCGTAACAGGCACCTAATTTGGGGTTCACCGGTCGTCACGAATTAGCTAAAACGCTGTAAAAAATCACCAAGTACCGCTAAAATCTAACAAATATTAGAGTAACTGTATAGGCTCTGCTTGCTCTAACAAATATCTCCTTAAAAAGTTAAAGAAAAATACGGTAAGTTTATAGGGTCATCGTTGGTGGTAAATGTTTGTCATGTTAGGAAGAACAGCATCGTAAATATGCCCTCTGCTATAAACTCCCAACCATCAAGGAGCGTGATCGACTAGTTACACGTGCCGCCCGCATTCGCCTTGTTGGTAGGAAATTCAAAATAAAATTTAAAATGTTTGTTCTAAAAATGTACTACCGCAGATGGCAGCAGGCGCAGCGCGTGCTGGCCGCGCGTGCTGGCGTCTGCGGAGGTTATCCCTCCCAACGAACGTCCCTACAGGTCCTGTCCTATGATCTCCACCTCCCCTACCCGCCTTCCTCGGTCCCTCCTATACCTTCCTCCGCTTTCATCCCACTGTGGCAAAGTGCGGAACGGCAAGTAGGCATGCCTCTCTCTCCGGCTGCTGAGACTGGTCGGCCCTCTAAAGCTATTGTACGGACAAGCACAAGCCCCGCAGTGCTTTCGTTCCTCTCTCCCCCCATGCAAACGTTGCAAAACCCTATGCAATCAAGGAAGAACACTGCAAGTCCCACTTAGGTCTCTGTGTCCATGGAGAGAGACTTGGGCGTTGCTTGGCTATGGCACACAGCGGGGCCGCTTGAAACTTCAAGGCTGGAATTTCACATGCACAAAATGACGACTGCTCGTATTGATTGAGCACAACTACATCGAGAGTTTAGTCGGATGTCCCGCAAATTCGAAAACCTATTTATAACGGCTGTGGTATTTGCTTCACTAACCATTCAACCCTTAGCAAAAAAAGGCTGTACTTAAATGCATTTCAAAATGCATTTAATACGCATATTATTTCATACTCTTTTGTCCACATTCGAAATGCATTTAAATACACTAAGATATATCCCAGATGCATTTAAAATCAGCAAAAAAAAATGTATTGAAGTGTATTTAAAATCATACATAAAATATATTGAAATGTATTTTCCAGGTGCATTTAAATGCGCTCTAAATATGTTTTAGTGTACTTAGAGTACATGTATTAAACACACTTAAATGTATTTCGGAATATATTTTAATATACGTAAAGTAAACATGTCAAATACATTTAAATGTATTTCCCAAATGCATTTAAATGTGTTCTGGAAATGTATGGAAGTACACTTCAGGTAGATACATAAAACATATTTAAATATAGCTTCATACATGCATTAAAATACATTTTAACATTACAAAAGGAATGTGTTCTATATTAAGCAAATGCACTGAAAAGTGCTCACTCATTGAACTCAGACTCAGGCATAGTAAAATTTCATAATTTATTCATTCAAATAGACATCACTGTAAAACACCTAAAGAAACTGCCACAGACTAAAGACTTTAAAGGAGGGACACTGTCTAGAGACTTAACTTCTGAACTACTCAAATGATAGGAATGAAATTGGCAGAGATTTAACAAAAGACGTATGTGTAATGTGAAAACGTTCAATGTAATATACCTGCATAAGATGATGTGTCACTCTTCGTTAAGAAATCTATGATATGCAAATGAAGCTATTAGGGATCATTATCACTGCTTGAATAAAACGTTTTAGGATGTGTGACTTTGCAGTATCTAGTTTTTATAACTCAAATGTAAATATTTCAGGAAAAGTGATTACCTCAAACTATGATGCATGTCAATTTCAATGTCCTATGTCCATTTTTGAAAACAGTTTTATTTCTCAATGAGGACTTCAACTTAAAAAATAATAAACTAGATAACCCAATTCCCCAGTATATTTCAGTTCATCTTGATTGTGGTATCAGACTACTTTTACCTTCGAACAAACGATTCCTAACGTATGAAATTTGCAGCAAAAAGTGACACTGAGAAAACTTAATTCAAACATTGAACTCCTTTACTTTGTTACTGCCTCACAATGTGTTGAAAATATTTTATATCAACTTAACTGTTTGCATATGGTTATCAAATTTAGTGTAAGGGTGTATAATTGGTTCCTAAAGCCGAAAACCTCAAATTTCAAAAGTGAATTTTTTCAAAAATATTTTAAATTTAAGCTTGTGTCCCCCCTTCAAAAAATCCAGAGTTTTCATTTGTTTTCTTTCCCGCACAACCCTCGGGATAGCAAATCACAGCAATTTAAAGAAAGAGCTTAGCGAATGATGTGGCCGAAAATATGCTTAAACCTAAAACTGAAGTCCGAGGTGGGACATTGCACAATGCAAAACATACCCAGTGTCCTGCCACAGACTTCAATTTTATATGTAATCATATTTTTGTCCACCACATTCACCGAGCTCTCTCCGTAGATCACAATGAATGACTGTTCCGAGTGTGGGGCAGAAAAGCAAACAAAAGAATACGAGGGAATTTTTTACAGCACTAAAGAAGAATGGAGGTTCCTTAGTCTCAGGCATCCTCGAACAGTCTGGCCTGGGACCCGCCTCCATTCTTCTTTAGTGCTGACGAGGCATTATTACATTTGCGCCGCAAGTAAGCGCGGACACTTGACTCCGTCTGGCCTGGAAATTTGGCCACCACGTGGGCTAGAAAAGAAGAAAACAAGCAACAAGTTAACAGAAGCAGGCTTTTCAATTTTTAAAAACAATATGTAGGAGTGTGAAAAATACTGGTTCAAATTGAATAGGTTGCCATCACTTTTCGGGTTCACGGTGCAATAGACTTAATCCAAAACTCGAAGCACCTCGTCTAGGCATAATGCTACATTATGCATTGTGGGATTTAGTGGGAAGCAAATTCCATACGCACTAGACTCCTAGCCAATAGGATCCCGGAATGCAATACACGCAGTGGCGAATCTATGGAAGTACCGTAAAATTCCGAGCAAGCGCCCCCCCCGCACGCAAGTCAAAATTACCTGCAAAGTGGGGGGGGCGCTATCCCGGAACCGCACCAAAATTCAAGATGGCGACGACAAAATGTTTCCGCCAGAAAAAGAAAAACAAAAAAGCGCAGTGCACTCAGATTTAATATTTTATTTATCTCTGAGATCATAGACTTTATTAGCCAAAGATTTGTCACTGCTATGTTAATCACTTTCATAACCACCCCAGAGTCGGCCGCAAGAAAAAGTTCGCAGCATTCCGCGATGTTTCCCAACTGCATGCCGTTGGCTATTTTGACAGCCTCTTCAGAAAGAAGTCGGTTTCTAATGGCTCATTCTGCACTTCCTTCGCGCTCCAGGTATTAAAAGAGCGCGTCGTCCACGTATTCACTGAACACCGGCGCGCCGTTACTTAGCTTTCGTTGGACTTCGGCTTTCCCATAGTTTGACTGTAGCAAATTGTCAAAATTCTTGTCCCATTCCCATATCCGGTCGAGCTTGATGTGTCGAGACGTCTGGTGTACGCCTTTTCCATTTTCACAATGCCATTGCACGACCTCTATTTTTTTTGCCGCTGTGTAAGAACGCATAGAAGACCTGACACCCCCAAAACAAAGCGACAGTGGCGCGTAGTGACCGAGCTGATCGGGCTGCAAAGTAGGATTGGATTGGATTGGATTCTCGGACTGAACTTAGCAGGCCAATGTTGCATGGGCGCGGTCAGCGCGGTGCGTGATACGGGTGCGGAGCGGGGAGGGGGGCGCTTTCCTGGAACGGCGCGGAAATGTGAAATTAGCGGTGAAGTTGGGGGGGGCTCTTGCTCGGGTGGGGGCGCTTGCTTGGAATTACGGTAGTCTATTGAAAGTGCAGACCACTGTTTTTTTTTTTAATAAAGTAAAAGCTTGGCATGGCGTGTCACTGTTTGATTCAAACCACTATTCACACACCCTTAAAGCAATGTGACGAATCAATTGTGCATTTGCCTCTTCTGAATAGTAAAAGGAGTCTGCCAAAGGTCATAAATTGTTACACAAGCCAGTTATCCAGAAAATAGACATTAAATTTTCTTCCTATCTATAAAATGTAAACTTATATGGCACATAAGTCTGGCTCGCGACACACTGCATTGTGCTGCATTGGCAGACGCTTCACGCTTGCCTGGTCGAGGAGTGTGGCTGGCTACGTTTACCTGTGACCTTTTGAGGCACACAACACCAGTGCCATGTCGCACCAGCTGCACCGTCAAGAGATTGTGCAGCTTTGTAGGCTGTGGTCATGACCTAATACTCAAAGCCTACTTCGGCTCGTTCTTTCCTTCTTCGCCAGCCGCCTGGCTTGCCACCATCCTCAAACTCCCTAAGTAAACTTGTCAAAAACACCAAGTCGACAATTCTCGTTTCATTCTTTCAAGCCCTTTGCTAGAGCAACGACTTGGTTAGCGACACAGAAAACCTAGCTTTGTATGCACCAAAAGGTTTGACAACTCGTTCCTGCTGCCAAAAAAGGCCAAAGATTGTGAAATATATAGAAGACATACACAGATACTCCGACCAAGAGGTATGGGTGAGATACGACTAAGTCTCTTATTTCATCACTTCCTGCTTTTGCCATGTCTTGGAAGAGTCAGTCCCAGTGTTTTACGCTTCCTGCTGTTCTGAAGGAACTAAAGACAATAGACGATTTGCAATTTTCCCAAGCGCCCCGGCCCGCGCGCGAGGCATTTCGGGAGAGATTGTCCCTCACCTGGCCGCTCTGCCTTGAGATCGCATTGCCTTGTCGCCTGCCTCCTCTTAATCCTCTGTTTTTCGATTCCATTATTTATTTTTATCTGTTCAAGTGTACTTGTGTGTTCAAGTGTATTACTTGTCTAGGGATAGGCAGAGCTCTGAATCAACAATCGCGACGCGAGAGTTGAGTGCGCTGTGATTCATTTATTTTTATCTGTTCAAGTGTATTAGTATTACTTGTGTGTTCAAGTGTATTACTTGTCATAGGGATACGCAGAGCTCTGAATCAACAATCGCGACGCGAAAGTTGAATGCGCTGTGATTCGGCCGCCTACGCTCACTCCGTTGGCTCGCACTGTAGCGTATGCCTTCGAGTGCCGCTTACTTGACCAACATACAGCACGCCGCTTTGTCACCGCGAATCATTTGTCCGAATGTCTGCGAAATCGTAACACCATTCGGCATATCCAACGCTGCGGCGCCTGACAACTGCACCCAGCGGCGCGCAGTTGTCAGCACTTGAAAAAGGGTGTTTGCAACTGACAACCGCTTAGCAGATAGATTAAGAAGTCATACCATAAGCGCATACAAGCCGCGACGTTGGGCCACCGGCGCTTGCGAAGGGCTCGCGCCGCTGCGCACAGTTGTCAGGTGCCGCAGCGTTGCATATGCCTCAGCTTCGCAAGCACTCGGACAAATGAATCGCGGCAACAAAGCGGCGTGCTGTATGTTGGTCAAGTAAGCGGCACTCGAAAGCATACGCTACAGTGCGAGTGAACGGAGCGAGCGCAGGCGGCCAAATCACAGCGCACTCGGCTTTCACGTCGCAATCGTTGATTCAGACCTCTGCCTGCCCCTATGACATGTGCGCGGGTGTTCATAAACGGCTCCTTTAGACTGCACGCGGATCAAATTGAACCAAAATGAACAGCTAACAGCGCTATAGGAATCGGTAGCAACGGTAATACCCACCCGGGGAACGACGCTCGAAGCGGCGTGTTGTCCGTCGGCACTCCCGTCGAAAAAGGCGAAATAAAGACACAAATACTATATATATATATATATGGGTGGTTTCATCTCAAATCGTGCAGGCAAAAAGGGTCGAATTTTTAATTTCGCTGAAAAAAATATATGTTATGGCGTCGTCTCTAAAAACGAAGTAGCCACAAACCGCAAGTCCGTCGGATTTTTTGTTCTCGACTTACGAATTTTAAAAGAGGCCGCGGCGGAAAGCAGTGTTTTTCCCATCCGTCATGGGTCGGATGTTTCGCTCGATCTCCCGTCGTGGATTTTCAGTCCACATTATATTAAATTTTTTCAAGCACTCTGTGGGCACAGGTAAAACGCTATAATACCATGAAATAATTTTAGGCGTTTTGCTTTTTTTCTACAAAAATGTCAAAAACGCACCCTCGGTCAATTGTTGACGAACTTTGACAATTAAATACTGGCGATCTACTTGGATTACATCAATATTTTTTATGTCTATGGATAGCCCCAAACACGCTCTTTATAGATATTATAAAATAATTTAGCTGTATTAATTATCCTTAGCGGGACGTTTACGTTAATGTTATGCGAAAACCAAAAAGTACCAATTTTAAGATCAATTTTCTCAAAAGACCCATTTTTTATTTTTTTTATTTTTTGTTAAAATGTAGATATGATAGTTGTCTACTCGAAAAGCAAGTCGAGAATGTGTATATTTTGTTTGTATGTTCTATATTGAAGCATCAATATCGTACAAAAACGTGTTTTTACGGCTTGAAAGGGACTTGCGAATTGCGCGTCTTCACAAACTTTGAAATATTTTTGCATTTTTTTTAATGCTCCCGCGTAAAAATGAAATACAGTAGTTCCACCCTGTTATATTTATTGATCATTTAAATTTTATTATAGGTGGCAAGCTACATTGGAACAGTTCAAAAGAGAAAGCGACACTTCTTAACAGACCAGCAGGCGTCGTAAATTTTTAATGTATAGAAATCGGCAGACGTCGTATTGATTCGGGGCCTTCATTGGCCTATATTAACGTCCCGCCCTTTCGGAACCAGCAGATGACCACGACCTTTCGCGCTCGTTGTGTTAGATAGGACGGCCCGTGACAGTAAAGCGAGCAGCGCACCCTGTGTCACGAGGAGTGAAATGGTACGAATGTGTCGTTGACGCGGCGAACAGTGACGGCCACCCAGGAGGAGTCAGTCAGTCAGAGTATTGCAGAAGGGAAAGCAAAGGAACTGTTGCCTGGGAGGATGAGAACACCACGGCCTTACAATATCGACGGTCAACAACAGTTCTGCCTGCCAAAACAACGCCGCGTGCGAGCTAAAACCGGCGGCGCGGGCACGCACACGAAGATTGGCCGGTTTCGTTAGGGATGTGGGAAAATTTTGAAACCAGCCATCCGTGCACGCGTGAAACGATACCGCGTATTTGCCCAAGCTTCGAACGCCCTATCCTAGAAATGGCCGTGCTCTGCAAAGTGGTTGTCCTGTGCTTGTCCTCCGTGTTTTATTCTTTCAATTTTATGTACTCTATCTCCCTCCGCGGAAATCCGATAGCACCGAAGGGTTATCTCTTTTGTAAACAGCAAAGCCCGGAGACTAGCATCAAAAACGAGCGTGTTGGTAAATATACTTGTGTCTATTCTGCCCGGTGACTAGTTGGGTCGAAGTCAGCCTCCTTGTAAACTAAAACCGTTTGTGAAGAGTGGTCTTCTCCCGAGATGAAACGTTAGCGCCGGCTGACGTGTTCTTTTGAATAAGGGAAGGGGAAAGAGAAAGTTTGAGTAACCGCATGCAGTAACTACCTCGAAAGCTCCTCTCACGATATGAACCTCGAGGCATGTTACGTCTCGGTTACCTTCTGGCGCACCGCTGCTTGAAACTATTCTTGATTTTGTTCCGCACAACCCCGATGGATGTGCGGAACAGAGTGAAGAATAGATTCGAGCATCATCTGGACGCCATCATCCTGCCAAGCTTCAGTGTCGTGGGACTGGACTCGGCGTCGGTCAGTTAAGACTTTTTTTATTTTATTTCGTGAGTGTTTCTTCACTCCGCTGAACTTTGTTTCTCGGGTGCGGTTCTGCTGAACTTTTTTTTTTTATGTTTCGTTACTAACTGTTTGTTAGCATTGTTTACTTGTTTGGTTTATTTCTTCATGGCGTAGCGGCCTGACGGTGCTGTAGAGAGCGTGTTCGCACGCATTTGGTTGTGTCCCGTTTAGGGAATGCCCGGAGGAGTTGGTTTTTATTCTTGCCGCGTGCGGCTGAGTTTTTCTGTCTTAATTAATTTTTTTTTCCTTTACGTGTCGTTGACTTCTTTGTCTGACTCTCCACCAGACGTGGACCTATTGCCTTGCCACCGCTCGAACCTAAATCTTTTATCTTTTCACCGCAATTTTCGTTAAGATCGGAGTTGGGTAATTTTATTCTTATTTATTTATTTTTATTCCCTACCCTTCTCCGTGACAATCTCTCCGTGTGTTTCGGATCGTTTTTGTGTCACCACTTTTGTGTATTACGGAAGTGAAAGGCCATTCCCTGGTGATCTGTGCGATGTGCGGTGAACAAACCCTAGCGTTTGGTTTCGGAAAGAATGGTATATAATAGATCAATGATGTGATTTTTTTATGTCTTAGTAATATGACAGCCAATAGCTAGTCATGGTAGTTTACCGTGAAAGTTTTATAAATCGAAAAAATACAACGTCTGTGCCTCTTCGATATTGAAGGTCTACTAGGCCTGCTGATTTGATTAGATATGTTTCTCGTGGTTTCCCGCTCTTTTCAAAACATAAATAACTATTCAATACCACAAAATGCGTTTATAAGCGATTTCAAAACGCAGACGAAAATTCAAGAAAACTTTTTTACAATTCATAGAAGCGCACGTCTTTTTTTGTCTGACTTAGGTCTTGCAAAACGAAGACGTCTTTTTCCGATATTGAGGTTTAAATATAGAACGTACAAACAAAATATACACTTTCTCGACTTGCTTTTCGAGTATACAACTATCATATCTACATTTTAACAAAAAATAAAAAAAATAAAAAATGGGTTTTTTGAGAAAATCGATCTTAAAATTGTTACTTTTTGGTTTTCCCATAACATTAACGTAAACGTCCCGCAAAGGATAATTAATACAGTTAAATGATTTTATAATATCTATAAAGAGCGTGTTTTGGGCTCTCCATGGACATAAAACAGAGTGATGTAACTCAAGTAGATCGCCAGTATTTAATTGTCAAAGTTCGTCAACAATTGACCGAGGGGGCGTTTTTGACATTTTTACAGAAAAACAGCAAAACGCCTAAAATTATTTCATGGTATTAGAGCGTTTTATCTGTGTCTACAGAGTGCTTGAAAAAAGTAAATATAATGTGGACTGAAAATCCACGACGGGAGATCGAGCGAAACATCCGACCCACGACGTATGTGAAAAACACTGCTTTCCGCCTCGGCCTCTTTTAAAATTCGTAAGTCGAGAACCAAATATCCGACGAACTTGCGGTTTGTGGCTACTGTGTTTTTAGAGACGACGCCATAACATATATTTTTTTCAGCGAAATTAAAAATTCGACCCTTTTTGCCTGCACGAGTTGAGATGAAACCACCCATATATATATATATATATATATATATATATATATATACACATACAAGAAATATTGGGTGCAGAAGAGAATAGAAACACTTAGAAGCAATACAAAATACACTGGAACAGATAAAAATAAGTAATGGAATCGAAAAACAGAGGATTAAGAGGAGGCAGGCGACAAGGCAATGCAATCTCAAGGCAGAACGGCCAGGCGAGGGACAGTGTCTCCCACAATTCCTCGCGCGCGGGCCGGGGTGCTTGGGGGATTTAGCAAAAGGGCTATTGGGAAATGAGCATGAGTTCGAGGAGTGAGCAATCCCTGTTGCATAATATTGGTGCACAAGTGAATACCATTTAATAAATACAAATAAACCTGTTGTTTCCCTGTTGATGTTTTCTTCTTTTGAAACAGGAGGCAAAAGTTTTAGTCAACAAGTACTATAAGGCTCAAGCAACCACTTGACACAAATCTTGTACACCATGTTTCTTTGCTACCTACTGCGAGCTACTGCCCGACGTTAGTTGGTTTCTCTTTCAGCGACTACTCATTCATGTTCTGACCTTAAAGTGATGTTTCTGGCACAACATACAAGATGTGCCTCCCATTCGCTTAATTGTGTGGCGTGTGCTGCACCAGAATGTTGGAGGCTGCATTTTTTTCGGTGCTGAGTGCGCTCCAGCCAAATGTGACAATGAAGGAGGGATACGCAAATATATGTACCACAGCTTGACTTCTGCTGGCATATTATCATTTATTTATTTACCGTATCATCGAGGCTTCCAGCGTTATCGAGGAGAGGGGCTAGAACAAAGGTCTCAAACACGCGGCCCGCGACTCGCTGGGGCACGGCCTGCAAGCAACCGGCTGTGAGCCCTTGTTACCATGGCTCGGACGGTAGAAATGGCATGTGCCCTAATAACCCCTTTTCCCCCGATTCATTTCTGCTCGAAACGTAAGTCTGCTCTTATAACGTATTCACATAGTGTATACTATACTGCTTTAATTTGTCTTGTGTTTAGTTTTAATATTTGCTTTCCAATTATTTCTCACCTCGGCTGCACAAACTCTCGCTCAGCAGGAGCATCGGCCAAAGATGAAGCTCGGAATTCTCGCATTAAAAAAATATTAACATTTAAATATAAGTCTTTAATCAGACTGCTGCTATAAAAATCGTCAAAAAACGAAAACTGTCGTACGAATAATTTTTTTTCGAGACATGTAGGGATGCCCATGACTTCAACTGCCGAAGCCGCCACTACTGACGACCGCAGGCTTCTTCGCTGACTGTTTGGGCGCTTCCATCTGCTCGAAACGTTCGGGACAGACGTGCTTTACAGCCGCAACCCAACCCTTGTAAACCCGGTCGAACTTGTCGCGTTCCTTACCAGCAAGGGGGTACCTGGAAGGCCCAGGGCCATTCGCATAGAGGACGTGGCCTCGATGCGACGAACCGCTAAATGCAGCCCGCGGCCCTGAAAGTTGTTCCCCCCGCTATCGGAGGTACTCGACCGCCTGCCACCACTTTGAGCCCGCGAGCGTCCACAACTTGTGGTTGCTGCGGGAGATGTCGATGCCGCGTGCGCTGTCGAGAGGACGTCCGTCCGCGTCCTGAGGGACGACAAACTTTAAGACCTCCGTAGGCGGAGACGGCCGGCTAGAGTAGTCGCTACTACTCCCAGCCACGACATCGGGCTTACTAGCCCCTTTCTCCCCGCGTCCTGAGGGTCGCAGAGGAAAGCTGCGCGGGGAGCGTGCTCCCCGGCTGGTGGCGGGATGAGGTTCCCACCCCCCCTCCCCAAGGCTACCCTTGGAGAGGGACCCTCTCTTGCTGTCACCGAGTAGCCCACCGGTGATCGGTCCCGAGAGAAGACCTAGCTGCGGGGTGCCCTTGCTAAAGGAGCTCGGAGTATACTCCCCCCGACGCCAGGCATCTAGCGCCGAGTCAGAATCCAGGGTGTCGCCTACACGATCCCCCCCAGAAGCCTCTGCCCCCTCCGTACTGCTTTGAAGTGAAGTCATGGGCAGTGAAGTCATGGGCGGTGATTAATTTCCGAGTGAATTGACCAACTGGAACTACTAAGAAGCCTGCATGCTTAACACGGTGGCTGGGCGGTGTCATTTTTCTTGTCATCACGTCAGGTAACTGCCTCAAGCATTCATATAAACAAGTGAAGCCTAAAAATTGCACGCGCAGCAAGCACGAACCCCGCCCCGGCCTTACGTTGGGCCTCGACCTTTCCGGGGTAGAATATCTGGCCCCCATAGGCAACTGAGTTTGAGACCCCTGGTGTAGACTGATGAAAGAAAGAATATGAACACCAATTAATAAATGCCGAAAGAGACATAGATGTGGGAACAACACAATTTCTGAATAGACGCCCTCCTCAAGTCGAGTCGTATTGGAAAGTTTCATCGTCCGCACTGTTAGTCAACAAAGCAACGACCTGCTTGGTACAAACACCCTCACCGATGATGTCGCTGACGGCGTCTTTGCATAAGACTTCCTTTCCGCCCCCCGCGAGGGAGCCCCTCAAACAGCTGTTGGCCAAGGTGTCGTAGCCGAACACCATGGCGGCGAGCTCCTGCGTGTATATGGACGGGCTGGAGCTCAGCCGCCGCAGTCTGTGCACCCCCAAAATGATAGCGCCAAACCGCATCTGCGATAGAAAGGAAATACATATGACAAACGAGGCATGCGTTTCTAAGTTCTCAGTGAAAATATTTCCTGTAATAAAACTATTTACTTTTTCCTGTAATAAACTATTTAGGACATCAACCTAAATTTTCAATATTTAAAAAAAAAAAAAAATTTTTTTTCAATGTTTTTACGGTTTTGCTTTTAGGAACTAATTATACATTTTTACACTAAATTTGATAACCATATGCAAAATAGTTACGTTGATATAAAACATTTTCAACAGATTGTGAGGCAGTGACAAAGTTAAGGAGCTTAATGTTTGAATGCATTCTTCTCAGTTTTACTTCTTGCTGCTATTTCATACGCATTTCATATTTCAGGCGTTCTTCACACAGCGATGCTGATTCTAGCAAGCAGGCCCAGAAGCCCAGATCGCGCCCGGTTTATACAGTGAGCACGATCGGGTCGTTCAGTTGAATCATGAATTTGCAAAAAGTTGTCCTTCACTTTGATGCTTGCAGCTTTCGTGAAATGAAAATAGTCCATACCAGATATCCCTTCCAAGTTCTCGCCCAGCTTCGTCCAGACGTCGTCCTTGTACCTGATGTCTTTAAACTTTAGATGCCTCTTGTCGTACAAAACCGGGTACTGTTTAATCATATCTAGAAGGACATCACTCTTCACCTTTGCCGACTTTGTCTTGTCAAACAGGCTTCGCCAATTTAGTGACTGTGCTAGCAACGGGAGCCATGTTGGAGCATAATATCCCGAGATGCTGGTTTGACGTCAGCCGAACGTGTCCTCAGCGTTGCGTTCATGTGTACGAACCAACGGGTTGTGTACAGAGGCAACAGCTGCTTCACCGGCATGTCCATCTCGCATTTTGATGAGCACTGAGCTGACACAATACCATTGTATATTGACTTTCTCTTTGCCGAATTCAGGATTATGTTGGCACAAATGACTTGAGAGCTGCTACCTGCTTCCTGAAGTGCAATGTTGAGGGAGTGAATACAGCAGTGAACATACATTGATTTTGGCTGCTCATCCTTGATTAGCTTTTGTACCTCGCCAATCTTTCCAGACATGCTGGCAGCACCATCGAAACAATGTCCCTTGAGGTTGTGGAAGCTAAGCAATAGCCCAGTCAGGACGTCTTTGATCGTTGAAAATAATGTTGCTGCTTTGCTGTCAGGTGGGTTGTACATGCCCAAGAATGCTTCATGCACATCAAGTGTTTGAGGAGAAACATATCTTATGCACACGAAAAACTGTTCTTGACCCGACATGTCAGTCTTGGAGTCTGCCATGACGGCGTAGAAAGGTGATTGCAATTTTGTCAAGAAGCACTCGCTGGACACTGGAGGTAGGGACATCTTCTCTTTCTTCCACAAGCTGCATGATGTCTCCGTCGCTTGAAAAGTGGTTGCAAATAGACAAACCACTTCGAGCAAGGAAGCGCAATGAGATTGCAATATCCCGTAAAGCCGCTCAATTCTTTTGTTGCTGCTGAAGACTGTTTCGAGAGGAGTGCTGTATGGATGCACTTTTCTCCCTCTGGATGATATGGTGCATCGAGTCTCTGTGATGCTCACTTCTCTCATGCATTTTGAATTTGTGAGGTTCCTTCCACCAGTTTCGAAAACCTGTCTTTAGGAAAGCCGACTCGACACCATGGAGAGACTTCCCTTCATTTCAAACGCCCTAGCACAGTCAAAACAGAAAACACAGTCCTGCTTCTCATCGTAATGAAGCCATTGGAACGTCAGAAACCAAGATGACTGGTAACTCCTGCTATCAGTTTTAGGAAGCTTGAATCAGGTTCTGGGATGAAGTTTTGTTTCAATTCTACAAACTGCATCAAAAGAGCTGTTTCTTTCCCCTGCAGGGCTTAGAGTGGTTGATGCTGATGGACATGCCACAGGCATACTCTCACTTGCTTCCAAGTGCATGATTTGCTCCTCTGGCGGTGGCTCTGTTCTTTTTGCAATTGTTGACCAGAGGTACAGCAAGGTCTGCTTTCATAGCATCTGTACAATAAATTTATATGGTGTGATCAGAGGGTGTCGAATTCGACAAAATCAAAACATCACAAGTAAATTGAATATTCTCTGTAAATCTACACTCTGCCCCCTACGCTTACAGTAAACAGACATTTTGCGGCGCTATGCTTTAAAGTAAAGTGAAATATATAAGCAGTAGTTTAATAGCAAGAGAAGGCGAGAGACACCAAAACTCTTGAGTTTGCAACAACGTCAAAGCATTGGGTTGCATCTCAGCATTAATCTTCTCTCCCTGGAACAAGAGTCCACCCGCGATTGACAGTTGGTCACATACAACGAAGTATGATCTAAAGCCCGGAGGTAGTTTATTCTCCAACGGCCATGATGTGGAAATGTAAGTCACGACAACTGGTAAGACTGTGTCCCTGTACTGTTGCCTCTTTGAAATCTTTCTCTGTGAGGCATGCGCAGACAATCGAAACTATTTCCTCTTCGAAAGTCATACCATCTTCGGTATCTGGGACTGGAAGACGTGACAGAGCGTGAGCGACTACGTTGTTGCTACTTTTACGATACCTCATGGTGAAATTGTAATTGAAAAGTCTAGCCGTCCAACGATTGATGTGTCGAGGACGTACGCCTGTCCCTTGAGTGGACATTAAGGTGACGAGAGCTTGGTGATCAGTTTGGATGTCGAAATGTCAACCCCAAAGGTATACATGCCTATTTCTCGCAAGCCCATAGGATT
Organism: Ixodes persulcatus; assembly: GCA_013358835.2. Taxonomy (NCBI): domain Eukaryota; kingdom Metazoa; phylum Arthropoda; class Arachnida; order Ixodida; family Ixodidae; genus Ixodes; species Ixodes persulcatus. Next base: position 14,608 of record JABSTQ010008368.1, on the reverse strand, counting down.
GCGAGAGCTTCTTTTTCGCCTGCGGAGTACTTTCGCTCTGCTTCAGTAAGCGAGTGGGAAGCGAAAGCAACAGTCTTTAGCTGCTTTCCATGCTGTTGCTGGAGAACAGCTCCTAGCCCATAGTTGGACGCGTCAGTCGAGACAACGACTGGGAGGTTAGGGTCGAACGTGGCGAAAATGGGTGCCTGTTGAAGACAGGACTTTACACTTAGAAAACTGGCCTCCACGTTAGAGGACCAGACGAAAGTCGCTTCCTTGTGTAGAAGCCTACGGAGGGGTTCCAGGAGAGTAGCACAGTGCGGGACAAACTTACTGTAATATTCGACTAAGCCTAAGAAGGCCTTCGACTGAGAAGGTTCGGATGGAGTGGGGAAGTTCAAGACCGTGTCAATCTTTGCCGAAGGGGTGCTAGGCCCTCCGCAGACAGACGATGGCCAGAGAACGACAGTTCTAAAACATTAAAAACGGCTTTTGTGTTAAGTTTTATGCTAGCCTCTTTGATGCATTTGAGGACTTGACGGAGATTGTCACCGTGCTCTTTCTGAGACGACCCATAGACGATTACATTGTCCAGGTAGAACTGGACTCCTGGGCAGTGTTTCAGGATCTTGGACACAACGTGTTAGAAGGCCGCTGGTACAGATGCCAGACCGAAACAAGCTTGTTTAAAACGAAACAGCCCTTCATGGGTGATAAACGCGGTTCAATCACGGCTCTTTGGGTTGAGACAGACTTGGTGATATGCGGACGTAAGGTCATACTTTGAAAAATGAGATGCTCCATTAAGAGAGTTCAAAAGCTGGCCGATGTGTGGGAGCGAAAAAGTGTCTGATGATTCAGCACCCACAGATCGACACACATACGGATTCCACAGTCTTTCTTTATGGCTACTAAAATGGGGGATACCCATTCTGATACATTTACGCGCTTGATAATGCCTTGGCACTCCAGCTTCTGGATTTCTGCAGTAACAGCGTCACACAAAAGAATTGGTAACCGGTGAAGTTTGGCCTGTACCGGCGGAACTTGGTGCTGGACAGGGACAGTATGGGTTTGATTTTTGACTAACCCCAATTCGGGTGAAAAAATACCTTCGAATTCTTCAAAGCCACTACGAAGTTTAGAAACATCTCTCACCAACAGTAAATGTAGACTCCGTTGCGACGCACGCGGATCGCTTGAAGGTAGGTCTCCGAAGACGCCTCCACTTGAGTAATACGCAGATGAGGTGGACGGGTGATCGCTGAGAACAGGTGACGATGTAGGGGTGGGCTTGCAGGGAGCGCTTGAAGGACTCGGTGGGGAACTGGGGCCCTAATCTGGACATTTGGCGAGGAAGCCGGCGAGAAATCTGGCGTCCGTGATTGGCCGACGCCGCACTTGACCTTGGCGCTGGCCAATCATAGCCGCCAGATTTCTCGCCGACTTTTCCGCCAAGTGTCCAGATTAGGGCCCCTGGGCTCCGCCGCAGACGGGGGTTGCGGGGACTCCAGCCAACTGTGCACGGCATGGGATGGCTGTGGGAAAGTCGGCCGAATCGACATGGAAACACTCGAGTGAAGCACCCGACAAAATAAGATGCAGTCCATGCATGCCATCTGACCCAACCAGGGATCGGCCATTTCTAACAACGTAAAAAAGATTCTCGGTGGAGCACTCTTTAAAACCAACTTTGATCTGGAAACATCCCATGACTGGAAGAGAACCTCTAAGGTGATGTACAAGAGTGCGCGGTGGTTTCTTCAGCCGGATCTGCTGCTTGGGGTTGATCTTGTTAAACATGTTTTCAGACAGAATTGAAACCTCAGAGCCAGTATCAATGAGTAAAGGCAATTAAAATCCATTTGCCTGAACATCTACGGTGAAATTCCGTGGGCGCCAGTCGGCGAGTCCTTCCGGGAGGACTTCCAATGGTCCGACGGTGAAAACTTCCAACTGCTGCTTCTCTTCGTCGTCGTCAGGGCACGTCACGATTCCATGCCTTTCCCATCTTGCCTCTGTCCGCTTTCTTTGACGACGCTGCATGCTCGCGAGCCTTGGTGGTGGCCAGTGACAGAACACTGACCTCCGAAAAGCTCAAACCCTTTGCCGTCAGGATTGCATCCGACCGATTTGTGAACAAATAGGGATAGAGCCTTGGAAGGTTTCGAGACACCGCCGCCACTGTGCACAGCAAACACTGCTTTCCTCCGCGACCTGCCTGATCCATGCACACTCGCCATTATAGTCACATGCACTAACATAGTCGGGATGGATGATATCCAATGTCGCTGCCGAGCACCTGGGAACACCGCATGCCTTCCCATTCATGTCTAAGTTGTGGGGATAAGGATTGAGATACAGGGTGGTTTTTGCCGTCGTCACTGACGAACGAGAAGACCACTCGACTTGCGGCAGCCGGCACTAATGTGTCCTGGTTCCTGACATCTAAAACAGACGAGAGGCTTCCTAGCCTCATACAGGTATGCCTTGTTTTTCTGAATCTCTGCCTTCCTTTTGCTGTCCTTCTCTTTGCCAAGAGACACTTCCCCCTTGTCACCACTTTTCTCCCTTTGCAACCTGGCATTTCTTTTCCCGTGCCCAACAACTTTCTTACAAGGATCCCTGCCTGCGTTTACACCTAGACGGGCTCGGGTCTTCTCCACATTACGCCTGAAGGCAAATTCTTCTGCCAGATCGGCAGCGCTCTTTTATTTCTTGACTCCTATCTTGCAGGCACAGGAGGGTTTTCTTCGTCAGCAGTTATAAAACTGTTCGAGACCGATACACTCAACCACCTTGTCGTCTCCCAATGCTTGTCCTTTCAGCCACTCTAGGAGGTTGGATTTTAGGTTGTATGTGAATTGGGAGGACTCCTCTGACTTCTTTTTTTCTCAGTGCGAAATCGGCAATGGAAAGCGTTGGCGGAAAGGCGGTATCTCTTCGGGAGAGCCGACTTGACCTTGTCATAATCGTGCCTAGCCACAACATCACCAACCTCGCACGGCAGGACTGTTATTCTGGCCAGGAGTCATAACGATGGTCCATTTTTTTCACATGTTCTTTCCAAGTTTACAAGAAGCAAGCAAATATCTTCTTTAATCTTAAAGGGCTGTAGGAGATCTTTCATTTTCAGCCGCGGTGTTGCCTGACCCTTCCAGAGTTTGACGTCTCTCGGCCTGCATGCTCTGCCTCCACCTGAGCTATCCGAAGCTCTAACTTCTCCCGTTCCAGCTCCCTTTCCTTTTACTTTCTGTCATAGAGACGCCCTTTCTCTGTTCCTGTGATCTCTTTCTTCACCATCCCTAGAATAGAGACGCTCTTCGTCCTCCTTAACTTTTTTTTCCTTTTCATCCTTTCCTTGATTAGCTCCGTCGGCGCCACTTGCCCAAATCACCTCGATTCTGAGAGGATTTCTCTGCACTTCCCCAAATTGAGTCCTATTTCTTTACTCAAAAGAATCTGGTCTACGTAACTTTTTCAGATCCATGGTTATTTACGAGTGACAAACTTTCTCCTCACTTGCTGCCGGGAAGTACCCAGCATGAAACCAACTACCACGACAGCTCTACTTCCAAGCTTAAAGGGAAACTGAAGCGGTTCTGTGTTTAAGAAGAAAAAACAACAACAATTAGATTGTCTTCGTTTGGCCTCCCAAGATTACTAATATCCATAATAAATTTCAGATTGATGCTTCTATAGCCACAACAGCACTTTCAAAATGGCACTAAAGCCCCTCTTTCCTGGCACGTTCAGTGAGAGGAGATAATTCTGACATATTATAGGGAGATCTCAACATTTCTCCGCTCTCTGCAAGCCTTACCCGAGCAGTCAAAAATGCTGCACGCGTTTTCTCAGAAGCGGCACGTGAAAGGCAGTCGAAACCTCTGTGTATGATGTCACACCCAGAGGTTACAAAGACCTCTTCTACTTCCCTTTAAGCAAACTGGACCATCTACTCAAACCTGGCAAATCTCAAAAGAGTTGAATACTCACTAACACAGCAATCAGGACTGCACAGACCATCCTGCTGCTGCCATCCGTATAGCATACTATTTACGGAAAATGCAACACTTTTCTGACTCCTGGAGTTAACATCTACAATTCTGTAATGGTTCTGAACATCAAGCACGTGCATATGTGCAAAAGTAACTAATCTTGCCTCGACTTTTTGAAGGAAAAATATAGTATTTTTGCAGTTGCAGCTCAAGAAGCACACATAAATGCACATTCAGTTATGCCAAATGTCCATCCTTTGAATAAACGAGAGTTTATCTGAGTACTCTTGTTTAAGAGATGGGAGATGTACTTTGTTCTACCAGCAAACACTTTCTTGTATTTCCTTCAATTTCTGTGCATGCAAGCCCATGCTCCAAATGAAGTTAATTCCTGTGAATGCTAGAACCCATGACCCAGTGCCAATGGTGATTGCATTAGCATGCTTCTGAACATTAAAAACCCTCCTGTAACTACTAGTTGTCTTCAAAGTACTGAAGAATTTCCGGTTTGTGAAAAAAAGAGGACCGCGAGCTTGCTAACATATGTAGGAACTGTGAGCATTTTGCGCTGCCTTCTTCTACATAAGATCCTGGGAGCGCGATATTGGGAGATGGTTGTTTCGGATATTTAATTTCTTCGCATGCTTTAAATAGTCCACCACAGTAATCTATTAAAGGAGCAACGCTGTCACTTGCCTCCTATTTTGATTACGAATGCCAAATAGTACCCCTTGCCTTTGCCATTCTCACCCCTCCAGTAGGCCTAAACCCTCAAAACCTTATTGTAGTCGGTAGCGTTCTGCGGATTAAAGTCTTTTATAAGCGAGACCGGCAGAATTGCACGCTGGCTGTCCTGCTCGTACCGTACGTACGTGAACATGGCCCTAAACAATGAGCTGTTCGAGCTAGTGCAGCAGGTTAGTCAGGATGACATCGAAGGCTTTTTCTTGTATGCCCCTCGTCCCATCAGCTGTTCTTGTTATGACTCGTCGGTGTCTCCCCCGTTTTCTGCTCCGTTCCGGAGTTCGTCTTCTCTCGTCTATTCTGACATTCATATGCCTGAGTCACGGACTTGCTTAGAGCTTGCTTTTCGCAGTGCCTTATCGGGGAGTCGTAGAGTTCTACTGCTGTGTCCACTCCAATGTCGACACTCCGCAGTAGCTTGGCAGGGGCGATTAGACGCTTCAGCACAAATTCCCCGAAAACTGACACAAAGCATGTTTCAAGTCGTTCTAGCTGTCGACGCCGGCCTGTAGCCTCGCGCGCCTTTTCGTTTAGGTTGTTTTCGAAAGCCATCAAGGCAGCAAGGATCTCATTCCAAGACTCGGTCATAGAAGAAGTGGCATCATCATGCACTGGCCATCTCATCTGTGCCAGGCCCTTTAAGGAAAGTGCCCCTTTGCTGAAATGGAACTCTAGCACTTCTGCGGGTTGATGCTATGCTTATACAGTCGCCGACCGATTTTTCGGACTCCGATAATTCGGACTTGTTCAATATTTCGGACCTAAACGCGGAACCGTGACTTAACCCATAGAAATAGTGTATACTCACGACCAATCTTTCGGACAGCTTGAAGTCCGAAAGTTCGATTATTCGGACAAAATCGTCGCGAGCGATCGGCGGAAAACACCATCGAGAAGCGGCCATTTTGAATTCTATGTTGGCTGCAAATGGATTGGCTTGGCTTGGCAGCGCTACTTGAGTACTCTTGAGTTTTACCGCTAGGTGATGCTATGCTAGCCCTTTTTTTTCCATTTAGCTGCACGTCATCATCATCATCATTATCGTTTTGCTTTGTTTTTCCGTTCCTTCGCGTCGCCAGTCGCCATTTTGCGCTCGTGGATTTGCGCCTCTCATCTTGTTCGGACAACGCTGGCTTGGACGTCATGGCCCCATCTGTTGTACTGCCACCGCGATGAGTCGTTAAGAAGCACAGAAAGTACTCGACCATAACACTAGAAAAGAAGGCAGCGATTCTCGAGCTAACAGAAAGTTGCCGAACGGAAACGGAGGTGTAACCTGAAACAAGGCACCATTTACGGCTTTTTTAAGCCCACTTGGAAGTAATAAAGGCAAGTTTTTCAATCTGCCGATTTTTCGGACTGCTCTATTATTCGGACGTTTTTTCGGTCCCCGCGAAGTCCGAATAATCGGTCGGCGACTGTTGATACTCTGAACTAAACCAAAGTATGTAGCGGGACTAAAAATTTACAAATGGCAACACCCCCCCCCACACTTCCCTCCAGGTGCATCACTTATGGTATGCACGAACCACGCTACAAGAATGAGGTCTGGAAACTCGTGGTGGCTCAAGTTCTACCACTCCAAAGAATCGGATAAGTCTCCTCAATATATACTTGTAGGCAAAGAAGCCACTTGCAGGCTTCTACTTTCTTGTGTCTTGTACGTTTTGGGTTTTCTTTGCCCAAAGAATGTTTTCTGTTCTTTCCCTGCCAACACGCTTCCCGTGACGACTGATATGATAGTTATGCATTCTTTACTTTTTCTAGGGACAGCATTTTTGTCGTCCCCATGCATCCTTCAGCACCAGAATGGATGAGCCAGCCTGTATTTCTTGTTGTTCCAGCGTGTGCGTCGAGGGCATGAGGAGATGCACATCTTTGTACACGGTAGCTTTGAACATCCCCTGCAGGCATGCTTTTTCCCTTTTCTTTGTTGATCCATCATCTACCTGAGTTCTCTCTATGCAATGCAACTTGGTCTCTTTCTAGCACACTCAGCCACAGGCTCCTGTTGCATTCATGAGTCATCCGTTCTTATGTGTTGAGTCGACATACCAACTGGTTCGATGGAGTCATACCCACTACCGATTAAGGTGTCATAGAAAATATCTTTGCAAGATGCTGGGTGTGCTTCAACTACTTTGTTAGCAATGATGGCAAGATGCCTCCGAAGAGGCTTTACACACACCTTCCGCACGCAGTCTATAATTATTCGAACCATCTTCCGGCGGCTTTTAGGCAGTGGGCCCCTGCCTTTATCGATGGCTGTGAGAATGGTTCTTGGCATCGTGCTTCAAGGAACCGTTAAAACATCTGCCCAATTTGGGTTCAGCAAAGACCTTGACTGACTCTGTTGCTTATCAACTTTTTCTTGTTAGGTCTCTTCAAATGCTATGGGGTCGGTTCCTGCAGTAGTTTTGTTTGAATCTGTAAGAAGAGAAAAAAACAGATTGAGAGTTCATCATCTGAAGAATAAGTAAATCGCTGATGTGGTTAGAAAATTCTCCATTCCGACAAAAAAATTTGGCTTAAAATATTCTTAATCTGTTCTGTTACCCCACCAAAAATAATTTCCAAGTAGGTGGCACGAAGGATGTTAACCGAGCAGGATAAAAGTACTCAGCACTCCTGCACACACAATATTAGAATATTAGATATTGCAGTATAAACACCTGTTGACAAGTAGAAATGGGCCCAAGCAGGGTATCCGTCCTTGGTATAACTGAATCTTTGGAACAGCACCAACTTGACTTTCGTATAACCCAATGCATTTGCTGGTGTCATTTAATGAATCGGAAAGAGTGCCTCTCCGGTAGAGCATAAACTAAAGGCAAGACACTGGTTCTAAAATCTACTTTTTTGTTTATTAATGGATTATAATGAAAATCAGTGCGTATATGTGTTTTGGCTTCTTCTTTTCAAATATTCAATTAGTTCTGCGATATCTCAATTAGTTTTTGAGTTAAGAAGAAAATAATAAAGCCTAATTAGGTCATTTCTTACGACTCATTAAGGAACTTTCTAATAGGAATTTTTTTGCATAAGTGATATGGATTCGTAGCTAAAGACCTGCCATGCAAGATGATGCTATTTATATTTTTGTAAAGATAGATTATTGTATAAAACTAATCTAATTAGGTCAAGTACACTATTTACAAAGCCTATTGAGGTCACATTATCACTAATAAAAAATTTTCGGGCCCATGCTGTCAAACAAAGATAGCATCACCCTGCAGTTCATTTCTTTCTGAATTCAACGGTATAAAGTTCATAGAAATCCTTGAAGAATAATCCCATGAAAACATCCGTAAGGCTAGGCATGTAGACGAAAAATGCGAAGCTGAGAAAATTGCAGTTGAAGTTTTGACACTCATAGCATAAAATTGTGTAAGGGATCCCATGCAATAATGTTCAGCAATATGAAGCATAGTTCTATCTGAACAAATTTAGGTAAAAAATTCTGCAATCCATTCACGGGAACTTTTAAAAAATAATATAAAACTGAGAAATAATATGTCTGCAATGTAAAATAAAATTATAAAAGAATGAGTAGACTCTATAAGAGACAACGGGAGGAGGCACCAAGGGTTGCAAGCTCCGAAAGCAGATTTGTTTGGCCCTGAAAAGGGCCTTTGTTCGTGTAGCACTTGAAAGGGGGGCCCCCTCGCAGCTGTCCGGGACTGTAGTCGCCAGCTGTTCCGGTTTTGTGCTGCCTGGCGAACCTCTGCTTTGCATTGCTGCTGCTCTGGTGGACATCATTGGCCTTACGCAAACGCAGATTGTCCTTCTTCATGCTGCGGCGTACGAGGCAGTCACCGGCAGCATAGTCCAGGCTCGCAGCAACGGACTCGTTCATTGCTCGCCTGCCCTGATTGTAGACAGCAACAGCTTCGGCAGCAGCCCTCTTGACGCTGTCCAGGGAGGCATTGGCGTTCTTCGATGTTTGCGTCCAGATGACCGAATGCAGGCTCTCGCTGGCATTCTGCGTCTTGCCTTCGCTGCACCGTGCCAGCAGGTTTTCATCACTGAGCCTTGCAAACACTGGCTCGAGGGCAGCTCGCACACAATCTGGAAGAGGGTTCTTGTGCGCAGGTGGACACTCGCCATTTGCCAGGGCTCTGTTGAATTTGCACCATGACTCTGCTCCGTCGGGGCACTTCCTGTGGTCTGGGGCACTGTCTGTAGACGTCATGTGCAAGAGGGTGGCTTCCACTGCCCTCTTCATTCCTGGCACATTGTTACTGTTGCTCCTGAGGGCATAGCTGTAGTAGTTTTGTATCTTCTTGATTCGGTCCTGCGTCAGTCTGCCCTTTCCACCGAGTGCTTCACCCTGGGCCTTCTTCTCAAGAAGGTTACGCAACGCAGTCCCCATCCGCTTGTGCACATGGTTTATGCAGTCCTTTTTCTCGACCTTGACGAAGCCGTAGACTTTTGCCTCAGTCAACGCATGAAAGGTCCGGCTGTCTCCATCCGAGAGAACTGTGATGTACCTCAGTCCGTACTTGGCCAGGGATCTTTGAAACATGATCAATGCAGCCCCCACTTCCATCCGACCTGAATTACAATCTATGTTCCTCTGGCACTCGTGGGCTGCATACCAGTCGCCGTACCTCTCTTCCTCCGGCTCCGGTCCCAGGGCACATCCAAGGCAAAAGTTGGAGTAGACCACATGGTCAAGAACTAGGCCAGAATACAGCTCGACAATGCAACCCACACCAATGTGGGAGCTGCGTCCTCTCATCATCCAAGATCCGTCGAAGATCACGTCGATGTTGCCGACAGGGTTCAAGAAGTCTGCATACAGTCTCTTGACAACTTCCGAGCTGGCAGCTTCACTTGCGCTTGCTGATTTTTCGCAGGCTTGCACAAGGGTCTTCAAGTGTCCCTGGAAGGTCTTGTGGTGCAGGCCGCGGTGGGACAAGTTTATGCATGCACAGAAGTCTGCGAGGGCAGTGACTCCTTTCCCAATTGACTGAATCCCCTTCATTGCCCTCATGTTTACTTCGAAAGGAGTGATCTTCGCCGTTCCGGCAACTCTTGGTGAAGAGAACTGCTTCTTCTCGAACTCGCATATGGCACAGACGAGCAGAAGCTTGACTGCCAAGCCATACTCTTTGTCCGTGGCCTTGCTAAGCGTCGGGGTTCCCGCACCGCAGCTTCCGCACTTCGCCTGCGCGAAGAGGTCGTTGAGAACTTTCATGTCTACTACAATGGACTGTGTCCCAGCGTCGCGTGTCTGGCCTCCTGTGGTGACGCCGAGAAGGTTGAATTTGCGCTGGGTCGGCGACTTTTCCGATAGCGCACGCTTGCATTCGTCCGATCGTGCGACTCGTTGCGCCTGCTCGGCCGTGGAGTAGTATCCGGTGTCGACACGATTCGCGCTAGCAAAGCTCGACATACTGCCGCTGCTGCATGGAGCCGCGATGTCTTCGGCTGATGTTTCCGGAAGATCCAAGGCGTCCGGCGGTGCCGAACGCGGTGGCGCACTTGCAGCAGACACCTTCGGCTTCTTGTTCCATGGTCGCTTCCTCTTCCTTCCAAAAGCTTGCCGCGTGCTCGATTTCAACCGAGCGTCGTCCGGCATCTGGAGAACTCGAAGCGAAACAAAACAAAACACGCGTAAATTCGTAGCAAAACGAACCAACAATGTTCAACGCAAGCGCGAACTAAAACGTGCGCTCTACCACGGAGGAAACAGAGCAGACAGGCCTAAGGAGACGGGCCCGGGAGCAGACGACGCACCTTTCGCCAGCGCGGGAACGGAAAGGAGGAAAGGAGAAAAAGAGCGGAGGGGCGCGTTTAGGCCAATAGCAGGGGCGCTAGGCGCCGCGCGTGCTCTGACGTACGGGCACCTTGCTAGCCGGCCAATGAGCGATCACTATTGGGGCCTTCGAAACCCCCGGAATGCGGACATTCTCCGATGTTGTCGCGATAACGAATGGCATGGGGACGGAGGGAAAAGAAGCGGCTTTCCAACAAGACCAAGATGGCCGCGATCCGACGAGCGATTGCGAAACGCGCGGGGCGCGAAGTTCCACTTGTTTTCATTGAACTCGCTGTGTTAGGGCTCTGCGGAGGCATCGTAATTATCATTTTTTTCATGCTTAGATATTGAATTCGACATTGAAACTTTGCAGGCAGGTACCTTAGACTATATTTAATCCAAATATGTTGATTTTGAAAAACGTGAAATTTCGCGTTTCTCGACCATTTTAAGACCCGCGTCTCCCCTTAAAGTTGTGGCCCATTTCTTCAATAACCAGCCCGATCTGTCACCGTTCGCTCAAACCCTCGTATATAAACGTCTAAATCGTTCCTCCGCTCCTTGAACTGCGAAATTAACTTGCAAAACTCCCTCAAATCGCTTATCCTAACACTTCCCCGCACTCATCTCCTAAAGTGTCGGCACTTTGTCGTCTGTCTTTACGACCGGCAATTCAGATGTAGAACCTCCCGTTCCGTATCTACCGTAAAATTCTGAGCAAGCGCCCCCCCGCACGCAAGTCAAAATTACCTGCAAAGTAGGGGGGGGGGGGGGGGGGGGCGCTATCCCGGAACGGCATCGAAATTCAAGATGGCGACGAGAAACTTTTTCCGCCAGAAAAAGAAAAAAAAAAGCGCAGTGCACACAGATTTAATATTTTATTTATCTCTGAGAACAAAGACTTTATTAGGCCAAAGATTTGTCACTGCTATGTTAATCACTTTCAAAACCACCAAAAGACTCCTCAGAGTCGGCCGCAAGAAAAAGTTTGCAGCATTCCGAGATGTTTTTCAAACTGCATGCCGTTAGCTATTTTGACAGCCTCTTCAGAAAGAAGCCGGTTGCTAATGGCTCATTCTGCACTTCTTTTGCGCTCCAGGTATTAAAAGAGCGCGGCGTCCACGTATTCACTGAACACTGGCGCGCCGTTACTTAGCTTTCATTGAATTTTGGCTTTCCCGTAGTTTGACTAGCAAATTGTCAAAATTCTTGCCCCATTCCCGTATCCGGTCGAGCTTGATGTGTCGAGACGTCTGGTGTACGTCTTTCCCGTTTTCACAATGCCATTGGATGACCTCGATTTTCTTCGCCACTGTGTAAGAATGCATAGCCGACCTGACACCCCCAAAACAAAGCGACAATGGCGCGTAGTGAGTGGGCTGATCGGGCTGCAAAGTAGGATTGGATTGGATTGAATTCTTGGACTGAACTTCGCAGGCCAGTGTTGCCTGGGCGCGGTCAGCGCGGTGCGTGATACGGGTGCGAAGGGGGGAGTGGGGCGCTTTCCCGGAACGGCGCGGAAATGTGAAAATAGCGGTGAAGTTGGGGGGGGCTCTTGCTCGGGGGGGGGGGGGGGGGGGGGGGGGGCTGGCGCTTGCCTCGGAATTTTACGGTAATTTAGCACACTCTGCAACTAACATTCTTTGTGCCACCTGATGGTCTTCCCTAGCGTTATCATGCTCCTGAACTCCGTGAGCCCTCACACACGAGGCCAAGTTTCAGTAAAAAAACCAGATGCATGACTCATTTTTATTTTGATGCAATTAACTCAATAATGTGTTATTTGGCTTAGGAAGGACAAACCTTTGTCTGAATCAAGAAACCACTACAATCTCATCTGCCTGCACTCTTTCATCAGCCACCCATTTCCTTAATTCTTCCTTAGTGTAACCCAATTCCTTCGCAGCTGCGATTATTCATTTGAGCTCCATATCGGCACTCCAGTCTCAACTTCCCTTCAGTTCTCTCATGTCGCAAAAAACGCAGCTAGGATGTCATGGGCCTAGAAGTATCCTGGCAGGCTCGGCAATTTATCAGGTTTGTTCGAGACGTTGAGGGGGAATAATAAAAAAACAGAAGCCAGCATAAAAAAAAAATATATATATATATATATAAGTCAAAAATGCGTACTGTCGGAGTTACTAATTCGAAGTTTATTACGACGTTTCGAGCGGGGACCGTGTTGTGATTCGGAAAGCGGTCACCCGTGAAGTAAAAAGAAGCGCAGGGCCTACGTGGGCCTGCGGAAAAATGACGAGGTCTCGCATGCCGAAGCGAGGCTGGCGAGGCGGCAAGCACCGGCGGGCCCAAGGGTGGGAACGCCCCAGAAGAGAGGACACGTCAGTCGGCGTCGAGGTCCAAACACGTACTGGTTTATTGGTAACCAAACAAGCCGGGGCTCCACCGCCCGGGGGAAATCCGACTGGGCGCGCGGGCCCGATGGGTTAATAGTAGCGCCACCTGACTACGGGGATTGCTGTAGCAGTTTGTGGCGCCACCTGGTTAGTGTGGTGAACTTAATGAAAAAATTGAAATACTACACTTTCCTTTCCTTAAAAAAAATAAACTCCTATTCTTCCCTCCCTTAGGAAAAAAAGAGAAGGGAAAGGTTGACTTATACAACAGCAAGCATCTATAACATCTTTAAAGACAAAAGCAAATATCACAGGGAAAAGAAAAGACTGAACTGACTGACAGTATCAGTTATTAAGTATTAAATGGACAAAAATGAAAAGTGCAAAGTATTGAGTGCAACACTTGCGACAATATCGCCTAAGCGACGCGACAAAATGCAGTTGAAATAAAACACAAGACATCTCGTAAGGCTAAAACCTTAAGGCAGAATAAATGAAAATTGAGCAAAAGACATTTGGCTAGTGAAACAAATATTGGGCAAGACACTGGACGGAGTAGCCAGTTATACACTTCTTATTAATAAAAATGTTCATGGACATGTAGTGTCACTGAAGATAGGTAAGTGTCCTAAAATGTCCGTTGTCACCACACAAAAAAAAAAACTTCAATGAGGTTGACTAGGAGTATAATTCCATAGTTCATGTATGCATTAAACTCATATGTCCTGGATATCACCGAAACTTGAACTGCTGTCGTAGAGGTTCACAAAGTAGTCTTTGAGACGTTCGGGCAGCCGCCGGGCTCCATGCGGGCGACTGTCCTGCCGGGGGTAGATGTATGTGGACCCTGGCCCTGGGTCTCTGGAGGATCCAACTGGGGTGTCGGCTCACTGCATGATGTCGACGGCACTCTCACTGGGTAGGGCGCTGGTACCGGTACTGGCGCTGGTGCACCTTCGAAGGAGGTGCCAGAGGATGCACCCTCGGTGGCCGTATCGGTACGGCTGGAGGACCAGCTGGCAGCTGACCAGCTGCTCTCTGGAGACAGGTTGTGCTCAGGGGGCTGAGCATTCTCCTCAGGCACGGGTTGCACCTCTGCAGGACCCTCGGGGAGGGGAGGAGGACTCCCAGCTGGAACAGGACCCTCAGGAAGAGAAGGGGCCTCAGGATTGGTGGTGTCCGGGCTGGCCGGACCAAGAACAGGAACAGGCGGCTCCGGGGGAGCCGGCAGGACTGCAGGCAAAACAACTGCAGGAGAAAGGGGGGGGGGGGGGGGGGGGGGGGGTCCTGGGGAGAACAAATCTTCCCGGAACAAATGATGTTCTTGTTGATGAAGGTTGGAGAGTTGTATGCGTTAACTTTGACGCATGCCAGGTGGATCCATCATCCAGCCGATACGTAGCTGGACCCACTTGGTCTTAGGATCTTCTGAGGGGAAGCATACTTCATCTGTAACTTTCCTCGGTGACGAGGCTTGTTGACCTTGACGGTCTGTCCAGGAATGAATGTGGGGCGCTTGACAGCACGCCTTCTGTCCGAGTACATCTTCATGCGTTCTTGATATTTCTTGATTGTTTCTAGAAGTCCTCCTTGGACTGTGAACCTTGAAACTTGTGGGTCGGGGACTGGACGCCCCGAAAGATGAAGACGATTGCGATGATTCCTGCCGTGAAGCAAGAACGCAGGAGTCTCTCCTGCCGCAGCATGACGAGTGGCACGGTACACTCCCAAGTATTCCGTGACTGCTTCTCGGAGGTTGCGTTGCTGTA